>CATIWR010441899.1:0-22185 GCA_949677035.1 Omphalea diandra | reverse complement strand
TTTGGAAATATACACAATGTCTTAGCCTTTGTTTCCAGAAACACAATTGAAAACCAACATATCTTAAGATAATCACACCAATTTTAAGCACGCAACTCAAAATTCATAGCATGCTATGTGTGTGTGTGTGTGTGTGTATATATATATATATATATACACACACACACACACATAGCATGCTATGAGTTTTGAGTTGTGTGCTTAAAATTGGTGTGATTATCTTAAGATATGTTGGTTTTCAATTGTGTTTCTGGAAACAAAGGCTAAGACATTGTGTATATTTCCAAAATAGAAATAAAAGCCTTATTGTGAAGTCTTGTGAATTTCTCTTGCTCGTTTGAGCATGTGTGAAAGAGAAATATTTGGACTAAATTTCTCTTGCTCATTTGAACATTTGTGAAAGAGAACTGCTTGGAGGACTGATAAGAAAATAGTGTATTGATCACATGTGAGCGCTATTTTCTTGCTACACTACCATATCAGAATCCATGTTGGTTAAATTGTCAATATTTGTGACTATGGATTGGTACTATGTCAATAAGGGGCATAACTGCTGTCATGATCTGATATTGATAATTTAATGTGGATAAAATTGTGTTTAAGGTGTCATTTTATCAATAAACTATATGTTTTTTAAAATTTGTGGCCACATTTGAGTGTAAAGTATTCAGTCTGAGAGTCATTTTCAAAAAAAATGTTTTCTTTCTTAAAACATGAAAACGTTATAATTAATATTGACTAAGTGGGAGAATGTTTAAATTTTTATGTGGGCTAATATTAATTATGAGTCTATTTTAATTATTTATAAAACGGACTGAATAATATAGTTTATTGATTTGGGGTAAACCCAATTAAAATGTGATCAATTGAGTTATGAGCTTGTGACACCTTTTGTGGGCCAATATGAAAGATGGACAGTGTAGACCTATTTTAACATGGACGTGTGATGGGTGAACCTGTTAAAATTTATTATAAATAGGCTATGTCCCCTCTCCTGCCTTCATATAGATTGACAACCTTAGTTGCTACACCCATCGTAGCCGTCTTGTGGGAAGATTAAGGAGAGTAAGACTTAGTTTTCTTTTTAACTCTTCTTACCTATTTTCCGAGTATTCTATTTTCAGTGATCGGAATAATAGAGCGAAACAATTTGGGATCTAACGCGTAAAGATGTATGCAACTTGTTTCCGCTTTCAGATCTACTGCGCAAACAGGTACGCAATTTTGCTTCCGCTTAATCATGAATGATATTCTAAATTCATGTACTAGATCCTGAATAAATTCTTACAAGACCATCTTGGTCCTGAGGGAGTACGCCATATTGCTATCCCTTGGGACAAGGCACTTGGTAAGTTTCTTGATATGAGAAATGTGACACGTTTTTGTTTATTGTAAACCAGGCGTCTCTCCAAAGGAGATTTTTCTTCATTTTTTCTTTTGTGCTTTATAGTTGGACTTTTTAGTTGCCGGTGTCGATCAAGCTCGCATTTGGTCTGACTGGCAACTGTTTGGAATTGAATGAAGGTTGTTTTCAAGAGAAAAACATTTCATAATGAATTTGATTGAATTCATCCTTCTATCATTTACCTTTTAAAAATGATTTTTTTTTTTCTTTACACCATGCACATATGTGACTCATTATTCTCGTTGTGCATTATGCAGCCCCAGGATACAGGATGGCTTAAATAGGTCTAAACCGATGACATCAAACTCTGGTATGCAATATGAAGATGAGTCATCTACTAATCTAAATGCTTCAGATCATATCAGGAGAGGCTCAGCTGGTGTGGTGGGATCTATGGTGCTTCTAAAGTCATATCAGAGCATGCATGCTCCTTTCACACAGGTTTTCAGCCTCTTGATCACTTGACTTTCTTATAATAGTTTCATTATTCTGTGCAGCTAGCTAAATAAAATAACTCTAATTTGTCTTCAAATTGTTATAGGAACCACCACTTATGACAGAAGACATGCATGAAGAACGATTGCAGGCTGTTGAAGCTTTTGGTAATTCTTTTGCATGCTCAATTCAATTATTACAGATATAGCTTCAATGATATTAAAATTGTATGGATCTGCTACGTTCGAAAACTTTCTATTTTTACACTAAATTATTATCTGATTTCTGAAGTTGAATTCATATGGATACAAAATTACAAGCTGATGTCCCAACGAAATTTTGCTGCAGTTTCTGCAGATCACTTAAAATCTCTATAACAAGAATTCCGGTATGTGTACACTGCATAGCTGTAAAATCCAGAATAAAATAAAATCATTACAAGTAATTTTATTCATGCAAAACAAATGAATATATAAAAAAAATGATATGTTTTTACAAACTACTAATGGTTGTGTGGTCCAGTGAAAACACATTTCCCTATAATTTATAAAGCAAGAAATGCAGGAAAACATAAAATGACTGCCCCAAAATGATCAGTTTCTTCCAAAATATAAAGTGCATACATAAAGTAAACATTGAAAGATATATTTCATTACTGAGATACAAAAGTATATTATTTTCATTCCATAACATCTAGTCACATAGAAAAAGGTTAAAAAGCTGTACCTCTTCGTAGTTTATATTTGAATGTATGTAGCTTTCATAACCTGTGGAAATCTTTTTCTTTTTGTTTTTATATTCTAGTTTCAGTTCAGATTACTTGGTGGAGTAGTTTCACAGTTGAATTGAAAAGAACTGTGTAAAATTTTGGGTTTTCAAACTGTTGGGTCCATCGGGTATTCAGGTTTATTGAATAAGGGACGAAGTAACTGAATTATTTATATCAATTTGACCATTTCAGAATTGATTCACTTGATTTGGTCTCGAGTCATGTTTATTTGTCGTTCAACCAATAAATTTGAATTGTTAGGGTGGGGGATCAACTCAATTTATAAGATTCCATCAAGAATCATATGATTCTGACAATGCGGGTCTGCTGTCTTATTTATGTGGTTCCTCAGCAACAGTGTGATTGATTATGCCCAACAAAACTAAAACTTTTGCTGTTAAATTAGAGTAGCTAACAGGCCATTATACCTTATATCCATCGTGCAATACAGAAAGCCTCTTGTGGTAGGAAACTCTTTGTATATAATTCCTTTATCTATTCAACTTAGCCTTAGTCCTGAATCAAAATGGCCAAGAAAGTCGAATAGTAAGTTTGACTACCATATATAAGATCTAGTTGATTTCTATTGAACTTAATCTTATTGAAACAAGCTAGAAGCCAAACATAAAACTATATTGGACAAAAAAAAAAACCCATTTTTGTTTGATTACTATATAGGAAACTTGGCTGATTTCTATGGAAATTAATCTTATTGAAACAAGCTAATGTTTATTTATTTATTTACTTATTTTTGTGATAGATGGAAGTTTAGTTCCTGTGCTGAAATTTACTTGGTAGCTATGCAATCCCCTTCTAATGCGTAAAAGATTGTTCTTTATAAGTCCGCTATTTCTTTGTTTATTCTTGTAGTGATGGATATTATATTTCTGCTATTTATATTTGGCTTGAATATTTTCTATTGGCATCAGTTGGATGAGCATTCTATCATTTTATTGCAGAATTTTTGAGCTCAATTGGAGAGAGACATCTTATCATCAGGTGGTAAACAAGCTTCAAATCTTCTTGGTTCCATGTGTCTAGTAACAGCGATTAGTTTTACATTGCATTTGTTGCCATTAAGAGGGGAGTCCCATCTTCATATTGTTCTTCGGTGGTCTCCCTTTTTATATGTTGGGGGTTGGAAATGTGTTGTATGTTTGATTTCATTTGATTTATTTTCTCCATTTTACTTTCATGGCTGATTC
Source organism: Omphalea diandra (assembly GCA_949677035.1). NCBI lineage: Eukaryota > Viridiplantae > Streptophyta > Magnoliopsida > Malpighiales > Euphorbiaceae > Omphalea > Omphalea diandra. The sequence goes on along the minus strand of CATIWR010441899.1, from coordinate 18,371 downwards.
ATTTGTTAAAAATTCTTGTGAAGTTTCAAGTACATGTGCAGTTTCATTCCCCCTTTAAAAACTCTCTATCGATGATTTCTGAAAATTTGAATTAGCCATGGCAGCATTCAAAGCAGCAAATCCTGATGCTATTTTTGAAGATTTTATTCGATGGCATTCTCCTGGAGATTGGGGGAGTGATGAGAAAGAAGAAAGTGGACCAGCTAAGCCTGCAATAATGGCTTGTTTGAAGGATGATTGGCCTCGTCGTGGCCGACTTTCAAAGCGTATGTCGGAGCATGGAAACTTATGGCGAAAACTTTCGAACGATGCACCTGCTTTGCCTGCTTATGAGCAGAAACCACTTGTGGACCCAAATCGAGAAGGAGAGAAAGTCCTTTTTTCCTCCCATTTCTGTTCTAAACATGGATCCGAAATAAAATTTTAATCGGACAATTTCTTTTCTGAATCTTTATTTAAGAAATTTATAATGTTGGGGTGTGACATAGGCTAGTATATCTTAAGCGTCCATAAGAAGATAATCGTCTTCAAATTTGTTTCAACCTAGCTGTTCTGATTACTCAGCAAACTCGTTGGTCTTCCTCTTAAAAGTGTGTAAAATTCCTTAGCTTTCAGAGACTGAGGCTTCACATGAACACATACAGCAATAAAAAACCATGGTGTAGTGATATGTTTCTGAATAAACAATAGTTGATACGTTTCCTTCTTGGCTGAACCCTCAGGGTGAGTAATTTTAGTTTTTGAGCTGCAGGGTAGGGATCTACTTTAGGGTGAGAGTGGTTTCTTGTGTTTCTTAGGCAATGCTTGTTCGGATGGAAAGGATGATCTGCCTTGATGCTAGTCAGATGCATTTTTACCAAGTACCATGGGGTCAGTAGTCCAATTCTCCAGTGTTTACCTTACACTGCACGAGGTTAGTGAAAATCTCTCTGGGCCTTCCCCTCAATCGAACTTACTGAGTTGTCCAGTTTATACTTAGTTCATTGCATAGAATACTACTGTTGTGAAGTTTATGATCATGTCATATTCTTCACTAATCAGCCCTCTTTCGATCCTTAGGTCCTTTCATAATTCTCATATACCAACCCAAAAAGGTTAGAGGTTGGTTACATGCAAGATTATTCGGGAATGATGAAGCCTTATGCTACACGTTTTTTTTTTCCTTGTATAATCATGCGTTACACTTCTTATTACAGTTGAAGTTTTCCCATGTGGGTCCTTTTAAATAGAGCTATTTTTCCCCCTTGCTTCCTCACTAGTTTTCAAGGGGATTACTTGAGGGTGACTAGTCTCATGATTAAGACATTTGCTTATTGTCATTGTATATATGCATCAAAAGATGCTTTCTTGTGCCTTTTACAGTTCTGCTACTTTGACCCATCAAATGTAATTTGATCTCCACAGGTCCTTCATTACTTGGAAACATTGCAACAACATCAACTGCTAGAACAAATGGTTTGCATTGCCTTAAGAGCTTCAGCTGACACATTTAGTCAGACTAATTTTGGAGGCTCAGCAGATGACAATGAAATTTGAACAGCTTTACCTTACTGTGGTTTCTACTTTGAAGCCTCTGCAAAGTAAATTCTTTCATTTGTTTCTTTTCATCTTACTCAGAAATTATGCTTATTTGAATGCGAGTTTTCTAAAATTTATAAAATTTATATTTCAGCAACTTGTATGTCCGACAACAGTGAGATAATTGTGGACCTAAGATGGCTATGTGTGATCTTTGAACATGTTGAGAAGCTGCTTGCTCTTGCAGCTTCTCTTCATCGCAAGTTCATGCAAGCACCACGTCTGTCCGAGGGAATCTTCACTGACTACTACAACTTTTACCTTCCAAGAATGGGAACAGGCTCCTTAGATGTCAATCAAAGGGTAAACTATTTATGATGTTAAATCTATGTATCATTTGCAATCTAACGGTTCAATCTGCCTTCTCCATCAAGCAAAGCATAAATTTAGTTTTGAGGAAATTTGACTTATTCATGGATTTTCATTGTGATATCACATTAAAATGTGGGAAATAATATCAAAATATGTTGAAGTGTTAAAATGTAACTTCAATGTTGTATTTTGCATTTGCATGAAATTTTAAAATGAGTTGAAATAATGAATGTGGAATTCGAATCTTTGTTTGTATTATCAATGAAGGTAGAGAACTTTGGTAATAGGGGGGATATTAACTTGAACTAATATGCTTCATTTAGCAGCTCGACAAGTAGCAGAAAGCGGAGATGCAAGAGAGACAACTTGTATCAGATTGTTCACACCACCTACTGCTAATCAGTCATGGAGGAAAGTACTAAGCATGGGCAATCTCCTCAATGGCCATGAACCGATTGCGAGGGAAATTATATTTTCAATGCGTGATAGTTTGAGCAATCATCATTATACTGCTAGCACTCCTAACGGCTTTGAACAAGAAATAGAGACATACAGAATGTACATATGTGGAACGTCAAATGATCTTCGTGTGTCACTTTCTATTACCTTGTGATTAAATAATAATTGCTCATACTTGCATTTGATTAGATTCCCTTAGTTAAATTTTATTTAATGGGGCATCATGGGATGTTTATTGCGTGCACAAATCCCTCAGGACTTGAATTATGTGTTCAGACTTGTGACAAAGCAGAATACTTGACTAGAATGAGTTTTCTAATCATTTTGCAGTTTGCAATTCATTGAATTTCCTAAGCTTGTTAACAAAAAAGAAAAAAATATTATAAAGTTAGCACTTACAGGTGGTGGCGTAGCAAATATGTTTTTAGATGAAACTTACATGCCTGTGTTTAGTATCTCTCATGGTTTTTATGAGGGCTAAGGTTCAATCTGCTTTGCGGTCAATTAGACTCAATTTTAACTTTCTTGCGAATAAAATCAAAACCTTTAAATTCAGCTTTTATCAGTCCTGATGCTGTATTAGAGCAGTGCGGAGAACACGCGGCCAACAACTAATTAATAAATATATCCTATTCCATTATGCGCTATCGTCATGATCTTCTTTCTTTGAATGTAGTGTTTAGACAAGAAAATTTCTCATTCTGTCTTGTCTCCTTTGCTTTGAAGGTTGATTCGCTGTGTTTACACTAAAATAATTTTGATTTAGATCTGTATGAATTATGCGGCAGTCATTTTGAAAAATCCATTTTATTTACTTCAAATCTGTAACTTATACTTGTGACTCATGACCCATAGAGCTAAATGGATATGATGATAGAAATTCTATAATATCTTGTAGAATTGACATGATAAATATCTTTGCATGGAGTGGGGCGCAAGAATGACAAGTGAAAAATGGAGTGTCGTTATAGAAAGAAACATGTGTGGATGGAAGCTTTAGGAAGACCTGATCACCAAGTTATGGAGTGTTCATCAAGTTTGAGAAGTCTATAAACGAGCCAAATTTAGGACAGAATACAACAACTAAATCAAATTGACTGATAATTCAAATTTACAGTCAAATTAGTTGTCAATTTATTAATTAACTTACAATCTCTTTGGCTTTGTTTAGTTATGGTGGTCATTCATCTTTAAAATTTTTAGCTTACAATTATTTTCTTAGCTTACAAACACTGATTTTCAGCTTGTAGTTACTCATTTAACATTCAAATCTTATGTTTATCCTGATTAGTTTCTTAGCTTTATATTTATTTTCTAAGTGTTTTGCTTATTTATTATTGCAACTTTCTTTTACTCATTTAATTAGTGTTATTTTTTTTTTTTTTTTGAGATTTATCGAAATTGTATTACTGGAGCTAAGAATTTGGGGTGATATAAATCCCTTTATTATCCATATGATCTTCTGATTAGAGGTCAAAGTATATTTATTGCATTTACACATTAATTGACGTTGGTACACTTGGTGGTAGTGATTGCACATGAAAAGGTGAATTAGTGCAACTATCATTTTTGGCATGTCCAATGGGACACATCTCATTAAGATGTTGTCGAAAACATGTAGTTTAGTGTGAAAAGACATTATCGAGTCTCATGACATGGGAGATGCCACTACAACGATAGAGCATAGAATTCATGTTCCTTGGGCGGTGGAATAGTTTGCATGTCAGTTTGAGAGGGATTTACGTCCTCAAGGAATTTAGATCAAGACAAGAAAATTCAATACTTACTAATAGGACCTATTGTCAGTGAAGGTAACGTTCTGGTAATTGAGAATGATCATTTTTCTAATATGCGAGTGACATGCACTTTAAAGGAGCAGTAACATAAGTTTTGTTAAAAGATAGAAAAATTCTTCAAGGATATGGCAGAAGAACTCAAAGAGTTCACAAGAATGTTTTTCTCACCTATGGAACAATCTTTGACTAAAATAGTTTAAAGCATGGGGAATCAAAATTGCCAAACCTCGATCTATCTATAACTTAGAATTGTAGAAGACATTATGTTTAGGCCTGCTAGACAAGTGGTGGAGGAGCTTAAGGGGCAATCCATATGAAATCCTTACATTGTAAACACTCTTTGACATCAACATCAATATATTAAGGAAAGGTATCAACCTCCTCACCGTAGGGAAGAAAATCATGGACTTATTAGAGCTCCACAACCTATTGGTTGCCATAACGACAAAGTTATAGCTCATTTAGCCGTTTCATGCTACTAATTCAACTATTTAGCCTTTATTGTATAAGATAGATCTAATTCCTCAAGGAGTTTTTCAAGGAGTAGTCCTTGGAAATCAAGGTCTTACAGGCAACATTCCTTACATGTAGAATCCTTAAGTCAATATTGATGTAGGAGAAGTGGTACAAGAGCTATATTGATCAAACCTTTGCCAGATTGGTCGTTATGAATATCACAACCTTATCCTGATTATATTGACCAAGATAATCCTTACTCGAGGGGTTATCATATCCTTAAGTTTTCTTTATTATCCGGTGAATACGGATAATCATCTATTAAGTATATTTCTAGATTCACAATTCAATATGATGAATCAACAAACTTTAATAACTTTGCCAATTACAAGTTGAGTCTACATGATTATGTCTTCATATATCAATCTAATAACCCTTGTTTTGATAACTAGTATAGTTCTACCCAAACCATCCTTGGACTGGAAAGGTAATTATTTGTTAGAAAAAGACAATATGTAGCCCAACACCAAGTATTAAACTAAGAGGTGAGGTTGAAGACATGGAAGAAAAAGGTATCAGGTTGTAAAAGATGATCATATGGAAAGACTTAAAGCAGAATTAGGAGAAATGATGAAGGATCATATTTCTAGATAAGTGACAAAAGCCTTATCCAAGAAAAATGAAGTATCTTCTAGTATGGTTGACAAAGGGAAAGATTTGGTTAAAGTCTCTCACCTTCAATCTATAGTTCTCATATGACGACCTATTTAGAATAGAAGACTATCATGAGAAAAAGGCAGAAATGAGAATAGTGTTACTACTATAGTTTTAGAGAAGGTTAGGGAAAGCAACAAAGGTGATTATAAGATAGAAGACTTTGCCAAACAACTAAAAAAGATATAGAAGACTCTAGATTCCAAAAAGATAAAACTAGGGGTAGATATTGAAGACATTCTAGTCTGTAAGCATGAAAAGCTCCCTATTAATTTTTTCTTGCCAAAACTCGTAAAGTTCATTAAGATTTAAGACTTAAGAGATTCTATTTGATTGCATATGCTTACTATAAAGACATGTGGAGTATCCTTAGAGACAATGTTAGAATTATTTGAGCTATCTTTAGAAGGGGCATCCTGTAGAAAATCCCTAATTAAGCTAAGTTTCATGCATAACATGGCAATGAAAGAATTTAAAATCTTAAAATTCCCTTTCCAAGGATTACATTAAAACCCCAATTAAACAATCAGACACAAAACAAGAAGTTAAGATCACAATACCTTAGGTGATGACTCCTTCAGTCTTTAAACCTCCTAATTAGGTTGTAACAAATCCCAATCACTCAATCTCAAAGATAAATGACCTCTAAAATGCATCCTTATGGATCAATATGATGAAAATCCTAATGCTTCCTCAAGGTCGAATGGGCGAAAGGGTGGATTGGCTAGTGTTTGGTTAGTTGCACTTGCACACATTACTCTTTCAAGTTGTCCTATTATTATGTGTGTATGGATAAAATTAAAATACATATGAGTCTCCAAAACCCAAATCCCTATTAGGAGAATTTGACAAAATGGGCAAATTATAGTTTGGTCCTAATACTTAATAAGTAGTTACAATTAGCCATTAATTCTAATGTCAACTTCTCTAATTGAATCTTACTTGATAATGGGTTGGTGCTATATAAATAATCCCTTAAGTTGTAAGTGCATAGGTCATCAAGTAATAAAGTGTATAAGAGTACAAATATCATTCTCATGAGGATCGTACAATAATTACTAAGCATATTATTCCTTTTATTATCTAGAAATCCTAAGTAAAAGACGGTTTAAAATAAGAATTATAACTAAGTAAACTATAAACAAAGTAATTGTAAAGAAAACAATCAATAGGCAAGTTAGCTAGGGGTTTAACTTCACTTGTTAATCCTTATGCCTCCTAATCTTTTATTCAATTGATTCATTCATCTAGTGTTACTATTAGATCACTTAAATGATTAATAATCTCTCTCGAGCATATATAAGAACATGTTAAACTAAAGGTTTCTCAACACAATACTTAAACATCATATTATTATCAAACGATGCAAGATCTTAATGATAGCAATAAACGATTAAGATCTCTCACCACATAATAGATTAAGAGAATCATTGAAAGTTTATTTCATGAAAAGCATCTCTCAATAGCCAATTCACACAACTCAATATGATTAAGGACCCTTTAACAAATAAGCATGCATGTTTGTAATGATTACTAACACAATGATGAATAAAATCAAAATAACATAGATTATAAAATCATAAAAGTTAAACAAAATCCATCTACAACCCTAACTTAAAGATAATTATCTCATAATGGAAGAAAGAGAAAAAGAAATAATCAAACTAATGATATTTGAAGCCAAAGTCTTTAATCCTTTAAGCTTTTGAATGATTGCCCTCTTACTCCTCTTTTTTCCTTAGCCCTTGCTTTGGCTTTTTGGGTGGTTATTATTTCTTACTTCACTCCCCTTTATTTCATAGGTTTTTTCCTCTTTTTATAGTGCTCTTAAGATATTTACTAAGTAGGAAGCTTCGGGAATTGAAAAAGGAAGAGATTGGGGAAGATTTGGAAAACTCATTTTTTATTTTCTTGAGTGCACGACCAAGTGCATGGCCATGTCTTCGGGCCATGTAATGGTCTCAACTTTTTGCCTTATAATAGCATGGTTGTGTCTAGAAAGAGCATGGCTATGTCTGGAAGGAGCGTGGCCTTACCTGAAGGTACCACAACTATGCTTTGTTGAGACTCATTTTTTACCCTAAAGATGGTCTAATTAGCTCAAGCATAAAACATAAAAGTTGTATTCCTGTGTGTTAGCTTTCCAATGCCTTTGAATTAGCATTTGGAGTTTTATAGAGAAAGATATGCCCAAAATATTGAGTAGTGCTCAAAACTAAAACTTAGATTGCCTTTTCTTTTATAGGTTAAATTCAATTAAGAATTGTAACTTTTTAAGAGAACTAAACTAGAAAATATATGAAATTATGCACCAAACATTAATCCCATTTTAATTCCACTACTTCAATTATGTAATCTTATAAGCTTCCCAACTTGTTTGGCAATAAACATAAATTAAGTATACTAATTAATTTTTTAATTAATTAAAATTTGATATCTTAAACTATTTAATTTATCATCAATTCATTAATTCATTGACTCGTATCTATAGGTCATGATTGGTACCTAGCATGCACATCATGACAAATCAACATAGTTAGAAATAATCAAGATGGTTTAATCCAACTTTTATTAGGAAGTTTATTAGTGTAATTTAATGTCTTTTTTATATAACATGCAATCAAATCTAAAGGATAAAATTAGTGTCTCCTTTATGTAACTCAGACTTGATTAGTTCTAATTAGTACTTGCATTGCAGGTATATGCACACATACAATAGTTTCTATATGTCAATAATCTAGAACAAGTAAGATGTCCTTAATTATATTAGGTGAATGAATCCTCTCTTGATCTAGCTATTGCTATACCTAAAACATACTCTATGAGCAACATATGATTAGGACAACTGAAGTCATGAATCAAAGTATAACAGTCACTTAATAATATACTACAGTGATCTCAAATCATAGGATCACTCACACAACTCCTACAAGAGATTTCCATAAACACATAAATAATTCTTTAAATGAAATTCCCTAGTGGGCCATTCAGTTAACTTGTTCCCTAACAAACACCTACATGTTAAACCCAAGTATCTTATATACTTTTACTTATGAGATTAGTAGCTTACTTGACCTATAAGTAAGGAACATAACATGTACCAGTTGTTGGCCCTTGAGCACTAAGAAGAGGGGTTGAATTGGTGGAAAATTTTAACAATTGGAGGGAAGGTATTGAAAGATGAAAATAGAAAAAGTAGGAGAATAGATACAAATAAAGATTTTATAGTGGTTTGGGTGTTAACAAACCCTGTGCCCATTCCCTAATTCTTCACAATTGGGCATTCTACTAACACTAAATGGTGTTTTCAAGCTCGTACCAAGCTTTTACACCTTGTGTTTTATGGCTTATACACAACCCTACAACTTGTGTTTTAAGGCTCACACAAAAAACCTCTCAAGTATTTTCTTAAAGGCTTATACTTAACCTATTAAGTTTTACAACTAAGCTAACTCTCAAACACAATATTAATGGTGTTTGATGCTTATACCCAATAATACCAACTTACATATAAGAATTAAAGGTTGAGAAATAAAAGAGTTTGGCTATATTCAATGTTATTCTTTTGCATTCATGTCTATTTGGTGGAGTATTTATAAGCAACAACCACCAAAGAAATGTTACAAAGAAACTTTGTCTAAACCTTTAAACTATGTTAAACAAATCTTGCATTAAATACCTATTAGACAAATTTCATGGTCGTGACTGGTCATTCGTGATCGTGATTTCTCTTTTTACATTAAATTTGCTGAAATTGAGGTATAGAATCCCATTTGTATCTAACAGCTAGTCCATGTGGTATGCTACCATTATTCTTTGGAGAAAAATAATCGTTATGTTCTTCGAGCTAGACAAAAGTCCAAGTTGCGATTTATTTTTCTCTTAGACGTGATTAGCACTACAAATTCGGCTATTTGATAAAACGAAGTTGCTCCATCTATTAGCGGTCTCAAACAATATTTCACCCTCATAAATTTTGATCTACTAATGACTCTTTTAAACACTTGGCATGCTTTGGTTGTTAACTTGATTCCCTTTAGGCGAATCCAAAAGTCGAGGTCGCTAATATGGACGCGATGGTCACTGCGAATCCAACTATTTCAACTTTATCATTTTCTTGGCAAGATCACGACTATGATTTGCTCTACGAATTCATCCAACCCAAATTCATCCATTCCTTTTGGAAGATAGTAGTCGCGAATCAAAGGTTCTAAAACACAAATTAGAATGCCTTGCATAATGCTTGAGACTTAAACACCCATCCAACTTCTAATGCATACCTATTTTAACATATACAAAATCAACACTTAAAACTGATGTTAGAACATATCAATCTACATTTTCAAGATCAAAAGGGATTTTGACTTATATTTGACCAACCTAGTCCAATAATCTCACCCTTTTTGATTTTGACAACTTAGATTGATTTTGCAAGGGATAAAGAATGCATAAGTGTGAAGTTGACATGGTTAATAATGTTTAACAAATAACCTTATTAAGATACTAATTTAAATTTGAAATTCACTTAAACTAAATTAAATTGCTCCCCCTCAATTTATAGTCCTTCTTAACTATAACATGCAAGTTCATTATTTCTCTCCCCCATTGTCAAGATCAAAAAGAGAGAACAAGATAATTATAGGGATAAGTATAAAATGATGCAAATAAAGAATAACCATATATTAAGAACAACCATAGAAGGAAAAAAAAAACTTCAAATTTTATTGATAGTAAAACAAAAAACACAAACAAACATAAAATAAAATAGTAACTTATAGGGTCACAAACTTAGGCCTAAGAAAAAAAAAACATAATTGCAAGCCTAAGAAAAATTAGAGGATTGAAGAGCTGTCATCATCATCAAAATCTCCAACTTCCTCATCTCTTCATCCTCTTCCTTGTGCTTCATCTCCTTCTTCCTCTCCTTGGTCTTCCTCTTCCTTTGGAGTGTCCTCCCATTCTTTAAAGTCTAGGAGATGGCAAGGCATTGCTTCCACCTTTTTTTGAAGGTCTATTAGGTCATTGTGGAGGTAGGAAAGAAGAAGAAATCTCCTTTTAATCATACGCATCACCTTGTACAATTTCTTGTTAATGAAAGAGAAAGAGAGATGATAGAAATTTTAGGTTTTACTTTTGTTTTAGGAGAAGGAATAGGCTGAGCAATTTTCTCTATCATAAGCTTCTTCCTCTTTGAAGTATGAGATGTTTCTTGCTTCTTTGCCCTAAGAGAGCTCAAGGTATACACATAGGTATCTAAATGGATTGCCTTGACATTAATCAAATGGGGCAAATCAAGGAAGTTTTGGGAGGATAAGTATTTTTTAGTGAGGAATTTTTCATTTTCCTCATTAAGGGCTCCCACATAATGGTATATGGCTGTGGCATGAGAAGGGAAGATAAATTGGCTTTTAAGCTTTGTACTCATTTGAATCAATTAATCCACAAGATATTAACCTGTTTGGATTAACTTATTTTTGGTTAGACAAAACAAATATGTTAGGTCTTTTTAGGAAACCTTTTCATTCTCATCACCTTTAGTATTTACAGAAAAGGTGATGAGTTGGTGGAGAAGCCAATTGGTAAGGGTCTTAATGTATTTGGCCAAAGATGTTTTTCGGTCATGTCTAGTTTCAATAGAGATCTTTGACCAAAATTTAAAATAAATGATATCAAGTGTAGAGATAATGAAAGGTATATTATCTCCCATTTGAAGGTTGGAGATGGTAGAAAGTTGGGTAAAGGTTATAAAGTTGGGTCCCTAAAAGCCTTAAAAACCAAGCAGTGCAAACCTTTTTGATTTTGCTCTTCTGCTCAATGTGACAGTGTACATAAACTCCTTGACGATCTCCTCATATCTAGGTTCATCCCTGAAGATGAATTCATTCCAGTCTAGGCTCGAAAGAAGGCATGGATTTCATCCTTGATTCCAAGTGATTCAAGGAAAAAGGTAGAAGGAATTTTATTGGCTTTGGTGATTTTGTTAGAGTTTGCTTTTTACTTGTTTTTTTCTTCTTTGGTTATTCCTTTCATTAGGTGAAGGGGAGAGGGGCTTAGAGGTTAGGCAATGCCCTTCCATTTCTCTACTCTAGTTAGTTTCTTAAGTGCTATGAATGAACAAAGTTGAGAGAGTTTAGAAGGTTTGAGAGAATAAATGAATGATAGATGAAAAGAAAAGGTGAAAGTGGAATAGGGGAGTATTAGGACAGTTTAAATAGGTAGAAAACTGATGGAAATGGTAATAAAATGGTAAACGATGCATTAAATGAGGGGTTGGCACTAATTGACAGTCAAATCAATCAATGCCTAATAGTTACCATAAATCGTGGTTGCTATTAGCAAATCGCGATCGCTAATTACAAATTATGTAAGTAACAGATAAGAATTCCTTGAAAAATGGAGGAGTCAATAGTTAAAGAATTTGAATTTTAAAAGAATTCGCAGTGGTGATTTAAAATCATGACAACGAATTAGGAGATTGATAGAAAATTGATGAGTGCCTGTAAATAGCGATCACAAATTATGAGGCAAAAAGAAAAACAAAGAGAAAAAAAATAAGAATTAGCCTTTGTAGATGTGATCAACTTAATATAGTGATGATTAATTCAAGAAAATTGGCATCGAAAAGCACAATTACATAAAGAATTAACACATCCAAAGTAATTAACATAAACAATTATCAAACATGTCATTCAATCAATCAAATTGACGAACACAATGAAGAAAATGAGGTGAGATCAAATTTTTTCCCTAGGGAGCTTCCATCAAGCATCCCTAGCTCCCTCTTTGTCAATAAACTTTAACACCATATTACCATTTTAGACATGATCTCTAAGAAAATGGTGTCTAATGTCAATATGCTTACTCCTTGAATGTTGCGTGGGATTGTTTGAAAGATTTATTGCACTTGTGTTGTCACATTTGATGGGAATGTGATCAACATCCTTACCATAATTCTTAAGTTTTTGTTTCATCTAAAAAACTTAGGTGTAATAATAACCCGCAGTCATATATTCTGCTTCAGAAGTAGATAAGACAATCGAAACTTGCTTTTTACTAGACCAGGAAACTAGGTATTCACCTATAAATTAGCAAGTTCTAGAAGTGTTTTTTCTATCTAATAAACTACTTGCATCATCTGCATCCAAATATCTAGGAAGACTAAATGATGAATTCCTAGGATACCACAATCTTAAACGCAATGTGCCATATAAATATTTAAGAATCCTTTTAACAACATTTAAATAATAGTCCTTAGGACAAAACTGAAACCTAACACACATGCATGCATTAAACATGATGTTGGATCTAGATCCAGTGAGATAGAAGAGAGAACCAATCATTCCTCTATACTTATTTTCATCAATTAGCTTAACCAATTCGTCTTTGTCTAACTTGATGGTTGCACTCATTGGTGTCTTTGATACTTTGCATCCATTCATGCCAAACCTCTTGAGTAGATCCTTTATGTACTTGGCTTGGTTAATGAAGGTGCCCTATTTGGTTTGCTTGATTTGTAGACCAAGGAAGAACTTGAGCTCACCATCATGGTCATCTCAAATTGCCTAGTCATACATTTAGCAAAATCTTCATAAAGAGATTCATTAGTAGCACCAAATATAATGTCATCATTATATATTTGTACAATAAGTGTATCTTGATTTTACCCTTTGATAAATAAAGTTGCATCAACCTTCTCTTTTTCAAAATCATTTTGTAAAAGAAATGAACTAAGCTTTTCATACCAAGCTCTTGGAGCTTGTTTTAAACCATATAAAGATTTAATTAATTTGAAAACATGATTTAGAAAAATATGAGACTCAAAACTAAGAGGTTGTTTAACATAAACTTCCTCTTCAATGGGACCATTCAAAAGTGCACTTTTAACATCCATTTGAAAAAGTTTAAAATTCATGTGATATGTATATGCTAATATAATTCTAATGGCCTGTAATCTTGCTATAGGGGCATAGGTTTTATCATAATAAATGCCTTCCTCTTGGCTGTAACCGTTTACAACCAATCTAACTTTATTCCTAGTAATGAAACTTTGCTCATCTAACTTGTTCCTAAACATCTATTTACATCCCACAATAGGATGTTCCTTAGGCCTAGGGATAAGTTCCCATACTTTATTTGTCTCAAATTAGTTGAGTTCCTCTTGCATAACAATCACCCAACTTTTATCATCAAAAGCCTTATCAATAGATTTTGGCTCAAATTGAGAAACAAATGCAAGCTTACTATCTAATGCATGAAGTTGAGATATAGTACTTACTCCCTTGGATGTCTCACCAATAGTTAGATCCTTTGGGCGATATTTGAAGAATCTCTAATCCTTGGGAAGATCTTGAGCTAAGTTTTCTACTTGTTATGGCTGGAATTTCTCAACTTCTTGTGGTAACTTGTTATCTTTAAGATCAATTACCATTTTTTTTGGAGTTAAATCTAGCTCTAATTTCTCAAAGTCACCTGTAAGACTATCAACAAGAGAACCTTTCCTAAGATTAAGTTTACTAGATTCATCAAACACAATGTTCAGTGACTCTTCAACTACCATAGTACTTTTGTTGAAAACCCTATAGGCTTTACTAGAGGTAGATTGGCCCTAAAAAATACCTTCATTCGCCTTAGAAGCAAAATTTCCAAGGCTATCCTTGGTATTTAGAATGTAGCATTTACGCCCAAAGACTTTATGGTATGAAATCTTAGGTTTTCTATCATTCCAAAGCTCATGAGAAGTTTTGTTGAGAATGGATCTTTTGAAAACACGATTAGCAATATTACAAGAAGTATTGATGGCTTCAGCCCAAAAGTAACTAAGCAAAGAATACTCATTGAACATAGTTTTAGCTATCTCTACCAATGTCTTATTTTTCCTCTCTATAACACCATTCTGTTGTGGTGTTTTAGGAGTACAAAATTATGAGAAATCCCATTATCTAAGAAATAAGTTTCAAAAGATTCATTTTGAAATTCCTTTCCATGGTCACTTCTTATAGAAGAAATGAAGTAACACTTTTCATTTTGAACTCTTTTTGCAAAACTTTTAAAAGCATCAAAGGTGTCATTCTTATAAGCTAGAAAGGATACCCAAGTAAACCTAGAGTAATCATCAACTATGACAAATGCATAATGTTTCCTACCTAGACTAGCACTCCTAATAGGTCCAATTAAGTCTATATGGATGAGTTGAAGAGGTCTTGAGGTACTTGAAACATTTTTTTCTTTGAAAGAAGTTTGATGTTACTTCCCCATTTGGCAAGGTCTATATGTCTTGTCCTTGGGAGAATTTTAGCTTGGGAAGACCTTCCACTAGCACTCCTTTAGATAGGCTTTGTAGGAGCTTCATGCTAGCATGACCAATTCTTTTATGCCAAAGCCAAACTTCATTGTTAAGAGACATAAGACACTTAAAGGATTGGTTAACCATATTTTCTAAGTCAATTAAGTAGGTATTGCTACTCCTTTCACCCTTAAAGATTGCCTTCTTATCCACCAAAGTGGTAACATGACATTCTCTAGGGTCAAATCTGACTTTATTACCTTTATCGCATAATTGACTTACACTTAACAAATTATGTTGTAAACCATCTACTAAAAGAACATTGTCAATAAGTGAACAACCATTCTTACCAATTGTTTCCATGCCAATTACCTTTTCCTTGGCATTGTTCCTAAAAGTGACATTGCCACTTTTCTTCTCTTTTATGGTTATGAATAGCTTTTTATTGCCCGTCATGTGTTTTGAGCACCCACTATCCACATGCCAATCATTGTCTTCATTGGTGGCTGCCATACGTTCTTCATTAGAAGGGTCCTTTTATGCCATGAAATAGAGATTTGCCACTTCCTCATCTTCATACTCCTCACTATAGTTATCATCCCAAGTGGCTTTAAAGCTATTTTTTTTTCTTTTCCATGTCCTATTTCTTCTTCTTCTTCTTCAACTTGGGGAAGTTATATTTAATGTGATCTTACTTGCCACACTCATAATAAGTCACTTCACTCTTCTTTTCCTTAAGGTTAGAAGATGCCTTCTTGAAGTTCCTTCTATCCTTCCTCTTTTTATTAGCTCCTTGGTTCTTCTAGAAAGCATGACCAACTTCTTCTCTTCTTTTTCACTATCATCATCATTACTTGAGATAACTTTTACCCCTTTTTCTTTGGCTAAGGATTTAAAAGCCAGGGTCTTCTTTTTTATTTTGTCATTCTTGTCCTCTTGCCCTCTCATCTTCTTCATTTCCTCATCCTTTTTCAAGGGCAGCTTATAAGGAAGAAGCTTACTTAGAAGAACATTTATTGGCATTTTTCCAATTTTTTGGATTTGACTCTTGAATACTATACACTTTTATAATAAACTTGTCAAAAGGTAAGGATTTGAGTATTTTGGTATTTACCTTATGATTGGTGAGTACTCTTTCAAATTTCTTCATATTTATCATGATGGGCAGAAGTTTATTCGTCATATCGGTAATGTTTTCATTGTCTTTCATCATAAATAACTCCCATTCTATCATATACATCTCTAACCTACTAGACTTCACCAAGGTTGTTCCTTCATGATAATTCTCCAATGCCTTCCAAATTCCATGGGTAGTAAGGCAGTGTTGTACTCTTCATATCTCTTCCCTTGATAAGGAGCTAAAAAGAATTGCCATTGCCTTTTTGCTCCTTCCATTAGATCTTTTTGTGAGCTTCCACCCATTCCTCCCTTGGGATTAATTCTTCACTTCCATCAACCACCTTGGTAAGAGGCTTTTATTCCACTACATCGATGTCCAAATATATCTCCATTCTATACTTCTAATGCATATAGTCAGATCCATCGAAGTATGGCTTGAGATGGGTGTGGATTCCTTCTTGTGCCATTTATCTTTACTTATTCAATTAAGGGTTTTAATGAGACCTTGCTCTGATACCACTTATTGACCCTTGAGTACTAAGAAGAGGGGTTGAATTGGTGGGAAATTTTAAAAATTGGAGGGAAGGTATTGAAAGATGAAAATAAAAAAAATAAGAGAAAAGATAAAGATAAAGATTTTATAGTAGTTTGGGTGTTAACAAACCTTATGTCCACTCCCCAATTTTTCACAATTAGATATTCTACTAACACTAAATGAGATTTCCAAGCTCACACCAAACTTTTACGCCTTGTATTTTATGACTCACACATAACCTTATAACGTGTTTTATGGCTCATACGAAAAACCTCTCAAGTGTTTTCCCAAAGGCTCGCATTTAACCTATTACAAGAGTTTTACAACTTGGCTAACTCTTAAACCCAATACAAAAGGTGTTTAATACTCACACCTAATAATACCAACTCACATATAAGAATTAAAGGTTGAGAAACAAAATTGCAAGAGTTTGGCTATATTTAATACTACTCTCTTACATTCATGTTTATTTGTTAGAGAATTTATAGGCAACAACCACCAAAGAGATGTTATATAGAAATTATGTCTAAATCTTTAAGTTGTGCTAAGCAGATCTTGCATTAAATGTATATAGACGAATTTCGCAGTTGTGACTAGTCATTCATAATCGCGATTTCTCTTTTACTCTAAATTTACTGAAATCGCAGTAGAGAGCCCCGTTTATATCTAACGACTAATCCATATGTCACGCTACCATTAGTCTTCTGAGAAAAATAATCGTTATGTTCTTCAAGCTAGACAAAAGTAGCGATTGCAATTTATTTTTCTCTTAAATGTGATTGGTACCATGAATATGTCTATTTGATAAAAAGAAGTTGCTCCATTAATTTGTAGTCTCAAATAATATTTCACCCGTGCATAGTTCAATATATTAACAACTCTCTTAGACATTTGGCATGCTTTAGTTGTCAACTTGATTCCATCTAGGTGAATCTAAAAGTCGCAGTTGTGAATATGGACACGATGGTCACCGCGAATCCAACTATTTCAACTTCATCACTTTCTTGGTAAAATCGCGACAACCCAAATTCATCCATTCCTTTTGCAAGATAGCGGTAATGAATTAGAGGTTCTAGATCGCGAATTAGAGTGCCTTGCATAATGCTTGACACTTAGACCTCCATCTAACTTTCAATGCAAACTTGTCTTAAAATCTGCAAAATCAACACTTAAAATTGTTGTTAGAACATATCAATCTACATTGTTAAGATCGAAAGAGTTTTGACTCAGATTTGACCAACTTAGTCCAACACTAGTCGCACGACTTTACCAATGTGTAGTCTTGATAGAATTTGAACCAAAAATAATTTAGGAATAACACTTTGATGGAGTAGGTATCTCACAATTGTAACTCTTTATAACTACCTCTCCAAAGTGCATCAATTTAATGGACTTTGTCTTAAGGAATTACCATATTATATGATGCCAATTAATTTCAAGTGAAAAAGACAAAATATAAAGAACCTATAGTTTATTAACTTATATATAATCAGAAAAATATCTAATACACCCTAAGTCCAACCTCTTAGCTTTAGGTTATATACTAACAATCTCTCATATGAACTAAAGTAATTTTTCCATGCACCTTTATGCATCTATCATTTGATGGTATTCTACCTAAATTTGGCTACCTTATTGGTGCTTTAATAGGAATGTTCTTCAACATTTCCAGAGTAGCTTATTCTAATGTTTATCTTTGAATCAATCATGAGACCCTAGTTCCAAAGGGCTCATATTGTTATAATAGTACATTAATATCATACAAAATACTATGGATCCACTAATATTCATTGTATAGTGAAGAATCAATTCAAACCATCTATAACATATATATATATTTATGCATGTATGTATGTATGTATGTATGTACCTACCTACATACATACATACATACATACATACATATATATATATCTATGTATGTATGTATGTATGTATGTATGTACGTAGGTATGTATGTATATATATATATATATATATATATATATACACACACACATACATACATACATACATACCTACGTACGTACGTACCTACGTACCTACATACATACATACATACATACATACATACATACATACATACATACATATATATATATATATATATATATATATA
>CATIWR010441803.1:0-95899 GCA_949677035.1 Omphalea diandra | reverse complement strand
TGAAAAGTTGTTATATAATAGCTCTATTTCAAATTATAATTGTACAAATTCCAAAACACACACACATATGATATATATATATATATATATATATATATATATATATATATATATATATATGTGTGTGTGTGTGTGTGTGTGTGTGTGTGTGTGTGTAACAAATTGGTTGAGCTAATATTTTGAGGCCAAACTTCATATTCACAAAATTCATTTAGAAAATTTTTCTTTCTTTCACTACTGATGTTAGAATTGAACCAAGCTAATTAAAACAATGGGCAGGCTTCCCTAAGACTACTTCTCAATTATATCAATTGTCAATCCATGCATTAAGTGAACTTATTAAAAAATTTTATAATTTGAATATAAATTTTATATTATATTAAAATTATTATTGTATTATGAGTTAATTTTTAATGATATATCATGTTTAAAAATTATGTGGTGATTTTGAAGAGCTAATGGAATACAATGATTGATTAACAAATAAAAAAAATTGTCGAGAGAGAGAGAGAATTTCCTAATCCACTTGAATATCATTGGACCATCTTAATAACATCTTATTATAGGATCACATCATTAAATTTTTTAAAATATGACTTTTGATATACAAACAAATTTCTTTAATTAAGATGAAATATAAATGACAAAGTCAAATGGGATTTTTGTTTGAAATAGAGTCCATCTCACATTTTTCTAAAATATAAATATAAATATCTATCTATTATTTAGAGGCTCAAAATTTCTTCAATTAAGATAAAATATAATCAATATCTATCAAGTTAAACAAAATAAAATCAAAATTTAAAAAGATTTTCAATCATGCAACAATAAAAATTTAATTAATATAATTTAAAACATTTTTTTAAAAAATATATCTACTTAGACCAATGAAATTAATTTCTTATGCTTTAAAACTCTCTTATTATATCAATATTTCTCTTCAACTGTGATCAATTTCAATTAATATTTTCATTCAATTGCATTATATTTTGTTAAGAAAACAGTTTAGTTTCCATTGAATTTAATAAAATATTTTTTGTTATTTGAAATATTTTTTATTATGTTTAATATATCAAGTATTTGGTTGATTTTATTTTTCTACTGATAGAGTGCAACTTTAATTTTATCAAAATTTACTTTTTAACAGTAAATTTCAATTGAGTTTTAAAATGTATTATATGTATGTTAACAAAAAAAGATAGATTAAAAAAAAATTTCAAGTCTCAATGTGTATGATATTTCGTTTCAAGATTTTTCTTTTTGAAGAAGAGCATATTATTTTGATTCTTCTATAGTTTTATTTTAAAATCCATTTCACCTTTTTATTTTTTATGATGTAATTTTATCATTTGAATAAAATAATTTATTAGTTAAAAAATCACATTATAATTTTACTTATAGTTTTACCTTGAACAAGGTCAACTCTACGCATATTTCAAATAACATTAAGGGTTGTTTGATGCAATTGATGGATAAGGTTGCTTATGCAATAGTTAAGAAATAACCGTTTAGTAAATCATACAAAATAACAACTCATAAATAATAGATATAACTCAATTAACTATTTTTTTATTATATCCTATTTGGAGATTTTTTTGAACCTTTACAATAATAACTTAAAAAAAGTCAAAATTATTCCTAAATCATTATAATAATAACTAAAGATAAGTCAAAATTATTTTTTCTTTATATTATTCTTAAAATTTTATTATTCACCTACTGACTATAAATTATAATATTTTAATTATTTACATAATAATTTATTTTTAATTATTATATATAAATTTTATATTACATGTAGGGTATTTAATTACTAAAAATATATTAACATATATACTAACATTAACAAAAAATAATTATTAAGATTTTATAAATATAAAATAGTAATTATAATATTCTAAATTTGAAATAATACTTTATAAATATACATAAAAATATATTATTTATTATATATTATTTTATTTATTTAATTCAATATATAAAAACATTAAAATTATACCCTTATTTATCATTTTCCGAATTAATAGTAATAATTAAACAAAATTTATCAAATATTTATCATTAAACTGTTATCAGTTACCAACTATCAGAAACCGTTATTGGCTACATGCTATCAGAAACCGTTATCAGCTACTAACTGTCATAAACTGTTATCAATTATTAGTTACATTCATCAGATATTTCAAATAGGCCTTAATCTTCACTTCAAGTAAGAGCAATCATTTCGTTTAATAGTTTTGCATAGAGGAAATATTGAAGAATTCACATGAATACAAAATTGAGTTTGTGTGAATTTATATTTATTTCAAATGAAGTCTATATCCATCACAAGTTAAATAAAAATTAATACTAATAAATATTAATGATTCTGATCAAGTTGATACAATAAATAATTCTCATGTTATAAAGATAGATATAGATATCAGGGCATGAGAGATGAACAATGCAATTATGTCTATATATGTTGTCATGTGAACGAAATTAAAGAATAAAAAGAGATAAAATGCCATCTCTTAATTATGACACTGTATTCGTAATCTAATGAATCCCTCAATTAGTCAAGCCTAATTCTTTTAAAATTCAAATCTTTTTAATTTTTTATAATTATATCTAAAGCTTTTAAAATAGGCAATTATATCTAATTTGATATATTTATACCATGATTGGAATTAGGTTGATTGACTTCTTTTTCTAGTTTGTTCAATAATTATTTAATTTATTTTTTCATTCTACCGTTTTATATTTTGTTACCTCATTATACTGAATTTTTTTTGAATGACCTTAATATTCATAAGTAATAACTATATATATAAAAAAATGTATCAGTATTAATATTGATATTATAAATATTAAAGCCAGACTCGATCGCATAATATAGGCTGGACAAGAGGCTCAAACGGACATTTGATCAGGTCTAGAAAATAACCCTGCTAATTTCACTGAACCAAAACAGCGATGCGTTTTCTTTTATTAAAAAAAAAAAAAAAGAGAAAATATATATTGATTAAAGAAAAAAAGGATAATTACACAAAATCTAAATCAAATCAGAAGGAGGATTAAAAGAGAGACTCCTTAGCTAAATTATTTATCAGCCACCTTGCTGGTTTTTCTTTATCCTTTACTTTTAGTTTTGTTATTATTACTATGATCAAGATGCTCCCAAAATGCCGTCCAGATTATGACCTATGTTCTCTGTCATTTACATCTTTATTTGAAATGTACTTGTAGCTGAAATTTATTGAAATCAGAGCAGAAATATAAAATGAAGTTTAAAATATTCCTCCAACATTAGATGATAAGAAATCGAGTGAATGGATGGTAGAATCCTCATCCTTTTCTTGGCTCTATCTTTTTTAAAAGCATATTTAGTACACTAATAAATTAAATAATAACAAGATTTTCACTTTATTTTCATATTTCATATCTTAATTTACTTTAAAATTGTAAAAATAAGATTTTAAAATAATTTTAAAAATTTATTATTCTTAAAATTTCATTGCCTAATTGATTTAATCGATTTGCAAAGCATGATGAAATTATTATACATGAATAATTATGGAAATTTTATCAATATTTGAGTTATATTTTTTAGAACATATTAAACAAAAATATTAAAATTTAGAAATAAAATTTTATTTTTTCATTTCTCAGTGTGACACAAAAAATATCATAAAGTCACCTCAATAAGCTTTTTAAATTGCTTCCTCCCATAAAATTGGTAAGAATATACATTCAACTCAAATTTCAATGGAGTTCCTTAAAAATGCCTCATTTCTTTAAATTTTTAAAGAATAATCTTCTCTCTCCTTGAATATAAGAAAGGGATTAACTCTGTAAATAAAATTTTAAGTTAATATAATAAATTCATTGTGATTTATTGTATTTACTTAAATCATTTTTTATTTTAAATACGTATATAAGCATTCCATCATTTATTTTGTTACATTATAATCCTTTCATAAGAAAAAAAAAATCTAATAATAAATTTTCAAGATCCTAAAATTACTCTTAACTAGTCTCCTGCTTTCTCTTTTTCTTTCCTTTTTTCTCCTTCCTTGTTGCCACACCGACATTATTTGCCTCTTTCCTTTCTTGTTGTCACACCAACTGCAAACCTTTTTTTTTTCCCTTAAATTTCTCTCTCCGTCCCAAATTCAATAATATTACGCAGCCCACTTGAATCTTGTCTCGCCGAATACCTTTTGATTTGACATGTTTCCCAATGGTATAGATTTAATCATGCAGATTTAAACGAATAAAAATTCAACATAAATTACCCCTTTAAGTGTGATCTTAATGATATTTATAAATAATAAAAACATGCCACGTTAGACGGTATAACATTATTCTCTCAAATTAGATATGGTTTAAAGTTTTCTCATATTATAATTTTTTCACAAGATTAAATTATCTTTAGTTTAATTCTTTCTCCAATCATTGTTTGTAGATTTCTATGAATATATTTAAATGAAAATAGAAAAAATATGAATGATCAATTAACGAATAAGCATTGAAAATAGAGAATTTAAATAAGAATATATTTAAAAATTATTTATAAAAAATTCTAAATAAACAAATTACATAAAATTAATAAAATAAACGAATTATATGTATCATATTCAAGTAATTCATTTATATTTTCTATCATATTAAGATTAACATATCTTAATACAATTAATAAATATTATATCATATTAAAACTAACGTATCTTAATATGATTAATAATTAGAGCGTTGCGTGATACGGTTAATAAAAGGAGCGTGATTGGATAGGTTAACACAATTTGTTAACCGGTTTTAACACCTAATAGATATAATGGCCATTAATCTGTCAACCCTTTCTCACTTGTATGCTCAATAGAGGCGTTTTTTCCAATTGAGATGTACACTGCACACTTCTCTCTCTCTCTCTTCCTGCGATACTACATAAATCAGTTCCTTAAACACTTATTGTTAGTACCCGGTTCATGCATGCTTCGTCCCTTATATCCTAGAAAATAGACGCATATTGATTCTCTAACACTATTGACAGTAATGGTGAATCTGTTTTAAAAACATTATACAACACACGAGTCTCAAGCTTTACTTTTTGCAATCTATGTTTCTGTTCTTGACTGTTTCTGTCCCTTTCTTTTAAGTTTTATATATTTTATTATAATTGTTCTAATTACTTCATTTATTTCAGTTTCTGTGTGAACTTTTATATATTATCCTACTAACAACTATTATATTTCTCCGGGATAGTGAAAATCAAAGGAGATGGAAGATTTTGCTACATGAAGAATATCTTTCATTAGGAAGTGATTATGGAATAACAAACCCTTTGTTGTGTGAGGTCGCTGAACAAAGACTCGAGGCATTAGTTTCCACTCATGGTAAAACCATAGTCCCCAGCCCATGGTCAATCCAAATAACAATCCGCTGCCTCGGGCCACCTTTAATTAGAGAATTGAAATAACACCCACCCCTCGGCGAAGTCAAAGATTATTCAGTCTATATAATATTCGATTTTTTTTTTAAAAAAAGACTATTTGGCCAAACAACTAATTTCGCCAAGGTGTGTGTATTTATGCAAGTTGGTAAATTTCAAAGCGAACCAAAAGTAGAAAAATCCCGAGAAAGTTACTGAACATGCATACACAAATGAACACTAATACAGGCTTAGAAAACTCAACCCATAAAAACACACGTTTGAGTCTTTTATTCACCACACACCAAAGAAACTCAACTTTTCCATCAAATACTTATGCATATATAGACATTACTCGATTTCTTGACTCCTGAAATTTCTATCCCCCGTTTCTTCTTCACTAGTACCGGTAGAAAACACGCTCGTAACTTCTGAACCAAATGATTAGAAAAGATTAATAAAATTAGTAAATTCATTAGAACATGCGAAGAGGTCTTGGTTACTTGCTTACCAGTTGTAGAAGCATCAAGTGACCGCTGCTGCGGCACAGCCCGAGTCTCTGCCTCTTTTCCAAACCCTGAACCAACCATTCCTTTAACCTGATCCACCACACCACTTCCAGGCATACGAATAGAACTCAGATCCACCCTCTTTCCACAATTCTCTTCCGTACTTCCTAACCGCCTCTTCACCTCCTCTGATTCTGTCACGTTCCCTATTGGCATATCGGTCTTCTCCTTATCCGTCTTTTGCATGTGCAAAGCCTCTGAAATCACTTCAGACAAGGCCTTATCTTCGTCACTAGGCCTCAACTTGTCCGCTATATAGTTCTTCACCGACACTCCTTTATCTTGCCCTTTCACCTTGTCTTCTGCTTCGTTGCGAATTCCGGGCACTTTGGAGATCATAGTGCTGCCTCTCTCTGCAACTTTGCCATAAACAGGAGCGAATTTCTCTGTCACGGTTGCTGCAATTTTCTTCCCGTATTCCATTGCTGATGCTACCCTGCCCGTTTCTTGTCCTTCATGTTCCTTGGTACTGTCTGTCTCCCCATATCCGAGCTTGGAAACTACGACATTCTTTGGGGAGATTGCTTTATCCGCGATTACTGAGGTGTCAGTGGTTATTTTCTCTGCGTAGCTGCCCTGTTTTGGTGCTGTGTTAAGTGCATCGTCACGTGGGGTCTCTGATACTGATTCAGGGCTATCTTCGGAAGTGATGGGTATTGCAGGAGTTGGTTCTGGAGAAAATTGGTCATGTCTTTCAGTTGGAAAGATGGACGGATCATGCGGTTTGGTTCTTGGTTTTGGTTCATCGGATATGTTCATTATGTCAAAGAAGCGAAAAATAGAAGCAGCTCCTATTTCTTCACCACCTGCAATGTATAATTAATTAAGCATATCAATTGACCAAAAAAAAGCCACCAATTATTTGAGGAAAAAAACCAAGATTAGACTAATTACCTGTACCAGTTGGATCGATTTCTTTTGTCTGATAATTGGAGGCTTCAGGCCTGTCTTTTGGGGCATGAGGATCTTCCTCCAACCCTAATGTTCCTACTAAATGAACTTCTGGTTGGCCTCGAATGGCCTCCTGTTCTCGAGCGAAAGTTCCAGTTGGATCATAACTTCTTGTTTGTTCTACAATCCTAGGAGTATTGGATGCAGGCGCGTTTAGTGGAGCATGAGGCACTTCCCTAATATTACGTGTCTTCCCTTCTGCAGCTTCAAGTCCTTTATCTTCCTCTTGGCCAGGAGCAAAGGTCTTAGTTGTATCAGCCAATTTGGCTCGAGTCTCTCCGGAAGAATCCTGTTTTTCGGCTAATGACCTTCCACTGTAAGTCTCTGACTTACCTGAACCTCCTAGTTGTGTGCCTCTATCAAGGGCAGACTCGATCACTGCACATCATTTTATGATCTAATTCAGTATTCCAATTAAATTAAAAATGCAAATTAATATCAATTATGCGTCTATCCAACTAAAAGATGAAAATGGAAATCTAAATGTCATATGGCAGGGGCACACTTAATCACTCTAATAATTACTTTAATAACAAATTAGTATAATAATGATATTCTAGTCTTGAAGCTATACACACACGCACCTGATCCTCCACCATTAATTTCAGGGTCATCAACCATTTCTTCATCCTCATCATCATCTTCTTCCTCGTCCAGGTCATGACCATCAGGCACATGTCCTTCACGGTGTAAATGATCCTGGTCATGGTTGTGACTATGTATTAGAGTGTCCTTTATTTTCTTGGCCTTGGTCTTCACCTTATTCAAAACCGACTTCTTCTCATGGTGATGCTCATTGTCACCTTCTTCCATGCACCAAATTTAAAAGAAACGTCACATAAGACACTACTCATTTAAAAGTTTCAACTTAGCTTACAAAAGAACAAGGATAAATTAACATATATGATTTATCCTTACCAGTATGCAGTTCAGCATCGTTGGGTTCTTGCTTGTGGCCATGTGGGCGCTCCATTTGTAAATCCATGTTACAATAATGTCAAAAAGCTAGAGACGAGATGCTGCTACTTTGACATTATTCGCAGAAGACAGAGCAGTACAGCCCTTGGAAAAATTTCGAATTTTATATAAGTGCTGTGTTGCGACCTTGCATAGTGATACCGGTGGCTCTCTAGGAAAAAGACACGTTCCTGAGAAGACACGTCTCCAGTTCCTGACACGTAATTGAAGCTGCTAGTACACGC
Source organism: Omphalea diandra (assembly GCA_949677035.1). NCBI lineage: Eukaryota > Viridiplantae > Streptophyta > Magnoliopsida > Malpighiales > Euphorbiaceae > Omphalea > Omphalea diandra. Next base: position 87,767 of record CATIWR010441803.1, on the reverse strand, counting down.
GGAGCTAATGCCATGGGTAGGTTTGGATAATCTTGATCGAAGAGGCTACTAGATGTGGAAATGAATTTAACTGCTTTTAGTGTGCTGTTCATCAATCATAGGGTGTGCGTCTGGACTTGGTACTGGTATGCTTACATAAAATATATTAATGCGCATGGTGATATATATATCTGTAAGGATTACGATCTGCTGCTGCAAAACATAAAAAAATGAGTTGGCGCACAAAAAGTCCACTAACGCCGTTGCCGGGGATCGAACCCGGGTCACCCGCGTGACAGGCGGGAATACTCACCACTATACTACAACGACTCGACGTTTCATCTTTAACGAAGGAAGATAGTTCTCTATTTTCAATATAGAATTTCAATTTGGCCCAAATGTAGACTTTTTACGTGAAAATTGGGGTAAGACAATTGCTTAAAAATGTGCCTTACTCTGTAGTAGTCATCTAAATTCATTTCAAAGAATATATAGACTATGCATGAGAGAAATTTTAACTTGTACTCATAGCCTACGTGGTATTGGATGCTAAAATTTGAATATTTCTAATAACAATCTTCTGTTAGTAATAATGTTCAAAAATAAATAATATTTTTTTAAAAAAAATTTGGAAAGTTTTAGTTCTAGTGGAGTAAGACGACTCTCCTTCTATCATTAACTATTTTTAACTAATTATTAAGGTCTTATTCGAAAACTTAAATTTTAAAAGAATTTATTAAAAAATATTTTAATAATTTTTTAATTGGAAAGTTGATATTTAAAAGAAGTTACTTCTTTTATTTAAAAGTGAAATGATCTAATGAGAAAATGAAATTATGTAAAAAATTTATAATATTTTAAGAAAATTTATTCCAATTAAAAATTAAAAATAAAATTTTTCTATTAATTTTATAACTTAAATTACATTTAGGAAAATAAAATAATTTTATTATAATTTATTTTAAATAATAAAATTTTATGACTAACATGAAAAAAGTTTATTATTTTTGTTACTTTTTTAAATAATTTGTTTTAAACAGGACCTAAGATATTATGATAAATAAAAAATGGTATTCAATATCTATTTTTCAATAAAGGGGAGAAGAATGTTAAAGTTTGAAATCATACATTGTATTTAAAAGCTAAGTCTTGTACGTCCTTTAATTCCTTAATAATAATGAAGGTGAAAAAGATTAATTCGACCAAAAAAAAAAAAAAGAAAAGGCATAAAATAAAATAAAATGAAAGAGGGATTGATGGGGTATTGGGCTCAGTTGAAGCCCAAATATTGTGGTCAGAAGTCAACGGGTCAATTCGTATATTTTAAAATAAGTCAGTATTGTATTATTAGTTTGACTTCAAAAATAATATATATATGTATAATTAAAAATTAATATATGTATATTTTAATATCAATATAATTTATTAAAAATTACATATATATGTAATTTAATATTAAGAGCATCTCCAATCCACTTTCTATTCAATTTAAACTTTTTATTATAAAAATGGTTAAAAAAATAAGATTTCAACTCACTTTCAAACTTTAAATTATAAATTAGAGAGTAAATTTAATTATTTATATGTAAAAAATTAAAATATACTATCTATATAAAATATAATTAATAAAATTCAATTTTTATATATATCAATAATTATTACTTATTTTCTATTAGTTTTCTTTTTTGAAATTTTTTTCCTTTCCACAAGTTAACATTAAATATTTTTATAAAATAAAAAAAATATAAAATAAAATATTGCTTAAATAAAATTTTTTACTTTTTATAATTAAAAATCCTTTAAGATATTCTTTATTACTTATACTTTTTATTTTAAAAAGCTAATGCTCTAATATACTATGAGTTCGTAAAACAATATAAATACGGCTCGTAATATAATTTGCGACTCAAAGTACACATAACAAATTCACCTTTCAACTCCTTTCTCCACCCACGAGCCAGCCACTGTACAAATAAATAAATCCATAGCGCCAATTTCAATTTCTGTTTCAAAAAACCAGTCCGTTGCTTTCTCCCTAACTCGGCAGAAATGCGAACTCGATTTCTCAACACTGACTACTTCACTCCAATCAAAACCCTAAGCTTCCTCAATCTTCCAATCCCAAGCCTTCCTCTTCCGCGTCTCTCTGACTTCGAAGAACGTCTATTCGGCTTTTATAACCATCCAGATATCTCTTTTGAGATTGAGAGATTGCCGATTGATGCCGCTTTCTCTAAGTTTATCTCAGAAGTAATGCCTCAAAAAGTTCATGTTGGTTATGGTGATTTCGAAGATCCTCAGTCTCATTACGCAACTGGTTCCTCTAATGAACAGAGGAGGTTTCGCCCTACAACTGCCGAGATCAGGCATTCCGAGGTTATTGAATTTAAATTTTGATTTTCTTTTCCTTTTTTTAGAATTTTCATTTCGTGTATTTTTTTACTGAAATAATTTCGTTGATTGAGCTAAATTTTGCAAAGCATGGGGGATTTTCAGACTATTAGTGTTGGAATCAGAACGTGATTATTATTATCACTGTTGTTGTTGTTATTTTGTTTTTTTGGTCAATCGAACCAAAGAGGAGCACATCATAGATCAATAAAGCACAAAGCAAACACAATCTGAACTAACACCTGTACAATTCTCAGATTGCTAACTTTCAGCCTGTCAAAGGAATAAGCAAAGTGAAGAATAATCAAATTTTTATTTGATCAACAATCTCACTAGCAGAATCAACTTCTCCTTTAAAAACTGCTAGATTCCAAGCTCGGCAAATACAGCAGAAAGCTACCCTTCTAACGTTACTTTGAAGATTCTTATCAGGTGCCTTCTTACAAAAACATGATACTTCTCTTTTCCATGAGTAAGGTCTTCTCTTGAAATTACAGGCTGCCAAAACTTTCTTCCAAACTAATGTGGACACATGACACTTAAAGAAAGATTGCTTCAACTATTCAACATGTTGATCACATAGGCCACATCTACTATGAGCATAGATACCTTGATCCATCATTCTTTTTCTAACAGCCAATCCGCCCTGCAAAGCTTTTCCATGGGATATGCTGAGCACCCCAAACCAATCTAAACCAAGTGAACTTTTCATTTTTAGCTCTAATAGCGTTAAGCACTGGAAACTGAAAATTTCCCATTAGAAGTCAAACCCCCATCTAATAACATCTTCATTTTCAGGGTTAACCGAAACATTTTGTTTACTGGAAACTTCCGCTCAACACCTGTCCAAAGATCTCCATATTTGGCAAGCTTACTAACATCAGAATCACCTACATGCACATTGAAAAATCTATCAACAAGAGATTCACCATTTTACCTTTGGATCATACCAAAAGGAGTAGGTATGTCCATTCCCTAATCTATACTGAAACATGCTTTTATTCTTCTTCCTATATTTCAGTAAATGAGACCATCCCAAGAAGCTTCATGAGGCTTTGTAATCCCCAAAAACTTAATATTTTTGACTTAACCTCTGTAAACCAAATAGCCCATAAATTGGCCTTAGAAGTCAGCCCCTCCCTAACAAACTTCACAATTGCAGCTTTCTTCCATTCCTTCATTTTCTTCAGCACAAGGCCACCTTCAATCTTAGGTTTGCAAACTCTATCCCAAGCTACAACCCCCCTTGTTTGCTATCTCACTAGTCCTAAATATAAAAAACTTCTACAAATTTTATCAACTTCCCTGACCACCATTTTGGGCAATATGAAGATACTACACCAGTACACATGTATAATATGAAGGACAGATTGAATCAGTTGGAATCTGCCTGTAAAAGACAGATGCTTAACTGTCCAAGAAGCTATCCTTTGGTTATTTTATCAATCAGAATCCTGCAATGATCTTTAGACAGCTTTGAAGATATGAGCGGTACACCTAGGTACTTCATTGGAAGAGCACCCTCCTTAAAACCCGAACAGTTCAAAACTGCTCTTTTATTATCATCCTCCATACCACAAAAATAAGCAAAACTCTTATCAAAATTATCTTGTAAACCAGAAACAGCAGAGAAATGCCTCAACACTTTCTTAATCTTCCTTAATATCACCATGACTAAAAATAAATAAATCATCCACAAAACAAAGATGATTTAGTTTAATTTTATGACATCCATAGTGATACTTGAACTCATAGGCACATTAACCTTAAAAGTTCTGGTCAGATACTCCATAAAAATCACAAAGAGTATTGGGACATAGAATCCCCGTCTAAGCCTCCTTTTGCTAAATCACTGAAAATTTAGCGGTCCTAATGCAACACATAATCAAGTTCACAAAATGCGTAGGAAACCCAATTTCATTTCTTCAACAGAATCCCAATTGATAGAGTCATACGCCAGCACATCTTGGGGGACCTTTATTCCTATGATACATGTGCACCAACTCATGCACAAACATAACATTTTCCCCAATCTTCCTACGAGGAATGAGAGCTGATTGGTTAGAATGGATGATTTTACCAAGGACCTTCTTAATTCTTTCAGCTATAACTTTTGTAATACTTACAAAACACTACAGCAAGCAATAGGCCTATAATCACTTAAACCCTCAGGCCTTGAAGATTTAGGAATAATGGTTAACGCAGTGACATTAATCTGCTTTACCATCTTTCCATTAGCAAAAAACTCCTGAACTGCCTTCACCATGTCTTCCCCAACAATATTCAATCTTCTCCTAAAAACAGCACTGTTGAATCCATCAGGCCCAGGTGCCTTATCCTCTCCAGTGCTAAGCAATGCATCCCTAACCTCTTGAGAGGAGACAGGAATAGAACGCTGCTCTATGTCTTCATTAGAGAGTAAAGGACCAGCATTTATAATCTTACTTTCCACATTGCCCTTTCTTTCATTAACACCAAACAAAAATCTGATAAAAACTTATCATAGCTGTAGCAATATCAGGCTGTTCAGTCACCACAGTCCCGTCATCTAGCTTCAAACTGGAAATCTTAGTGACACTTCTTTGTTTCAAGTTATGAAAATTTTTTTTTATTAGAGTCACCCAACGAGACCCATCTATATCTAGCTTTTTGTTTAAAGAAGTTCTCTTCATCCTTTAAATATTTTCTCAAGGAATTGAAGCACGCCCTTTCCTCAAGAAGGTGCTCATGATTTAAAGGATCAAGTTGAATCCCCCTTTGCACTTGATCAAGCAAATTTCTACTATGCAACACTATATTGGATAATTTATATTACTGGTCATTAAAATTATAATAAAAATTCTATTGTGATCATCAAAGATTAATTTTGTTCAATTAAATCACTAAATTTTAATTTTTATTTTATTGTGATTCATTGAAATATTTTTGTTGTAATTTTTATTCCGTTATTGGATTATTTTGGATTTTTATTCATGGGAGAGTTTTGAATTACTACTTTTATGAGTTATAACAAACTATCTAAAACACAAAATCAATTTGGAGTAGGAAAATCATAAGCCACAAAACTACAATAAAAAAAAATCAAAGTTTATCGATTCAATTGAACCAAATCCATGTTTAGTGATCACAATAGAATTTTGATTATCATTCAATGACCATAAGAGTTAATTCAATGACCATAAGAGTTAATTATTCTCACAATATTAGAAATATCAGAATAGTCACTTCTATTCAATCTTTTCAATTCATATTTTATCAACTTTAGCTTAGTTACCACTTTATACATAGTAGAACCATTAACATTAGTCCTCCATATTGCAGAGAATTGACTAATATAGTGGATGATCCATCCACGTATTGAAGAACCAAAAAGGTTTCTTCCTATTATCAACAAAACAATTTAAATATGCCAGTATTGCTGAATGATCAAAGATACTGGATGGAAGGAACTCAGCTTCTCAGCTGTTGATGTGATCCAACCAGTCAGAATTCACTAAAATCCTATCAAGCTTACTCCAAATTCTACTATCTCCATCCTGGTTATTAGTCCAGGTGTAAAAACAACCTTTATATTTCAGGTCAACCAAATTAGCATTACACACACATTGCTGAAATCTATCTGTACTAGCCTGAATCAAATCCTGCCCACTTATCTGTTCATACTAGGTGTAAAAACACATAATGATGTTATTGTTATTGATGGATTGAGTGGCATGAAATTGGGTTTTCAATAAAATCCTTTGCATTGAGATTTTAAAATTTAAGGCTTTGTTTTCTATTATTTGGTTGTCTGTTCCTTTTAATTGATTAAAGTATCCATTATTTAAATTGTTTAGATTGAATGTTAGTGGTGAAAGAGTAAGTTTAGGCCAGTTTAGTTGTAGATTGCCTTAAATGTTTGATACAGATTCATTTATGCAGTGTAATCATAGTTGAATCCACCATAGGAACTGAGGATAATGGAAATTTTTAAGATCGGTTGCTGGGAAATTCTAAGAGAAGAATATGATTCAGACTCGTGTATTTTTTGGTCGATACGATGGTTCATACACTGATGGCTAGCTAATATCTGCAAGTGACTATTGTTGGATCTGAAATCTTGTCATGGTTATGAGTTTTATTAAAATGATTATGGCATTACTTGTGCTGCATCCTGTGTTTGATTTGAGAAAGAAGCTGGGTCTTTTTATAAAGATAAGGAAGATGGGACTAGAGCAGTGTAATGGTGTGAAGCTCTAGAGGTTAAATTCCTAGAGTTTCTATGCCCTTCTCAAATGATATTTTTGCTTCATTTGTTTTTGCAATTGTCTGTTTGTGGTTTTCCCTAATGTCCTGTCGGGGTCATTGCAGGAGGATAATGAGATTACCGTTGATGAGAAGCATATACACAGATCTGAAGTCATTCAATTCGAAGCTCCTGAGCTTGCTGATTTCGTGGTAAAGTGACAGTCTATGGAAGTATAAAAGATCTGCATTCTGTCAGAACTCTGTTCTTATACATGATATTTCATGCCATTTCCCAGGATAAAGCTTGCTTTTCTGAGGAGGGTATTCAAATTCTTTCTGAAGTTTCAGAGATTGAGAATGATACTGTAAGTGCTTCCACCATCTTAAAATGTATAACGTCTAGTTATAATAATATATTAAAAGATGATTAAATCTCATTTCATTAGCCTGATCCCTTTTAAGTACTAACAAAGAATAGCCTCATTAAGTAGTTGATGATGTACAGTGTACCCTAAGATATTCCAATTTTTGAGTGAATCCTTGCTTTAAAGTATTATTTGATTTCATTTACCTCACTTCTTACCCGATGTGATCAGGTAATATAGAGAAGGTTTTATCACAATGAGAGGTTACATTCATCTATGATTGATTGTACTTGCTACTCATTCCTGGTTCAGTCTGGAAAATAGCTTTAAGCACAGCTGTGCAGATAAAAATATTGTGCAAAGGCTGCTGCTGATTTTTATTTTGACTGATTAACCAGTCAAAAGGAATGAAAACAAGGGTACATGGATTTTCTGTATTCAAGTTTTTGAAATTTAATTTATAATATTGGTGTATGTATCTCTTATTCACCATAGTAGCTTGCTTTCATTGCTTTATCATAATTAAGTGCTTAATGACAAGATTTTTTGGTTTTAGGTTTAGTGGATTCCATATGTTATACTTTTTCTAGGTGCTTATTTTTACTTCATTATTCACTCTTTGTATGTTTTTAATCCAGGATTTGCTCAAGCCAGGGGTTGATATGCTATATTATGACAAGGTTCAAGAATCAATTTATTCAATTGAAGATGTAACTTTTGAGTATGACTTAGATGAAAGAGCTTGTGTATTTGAAGACGATGATTCTGGTCAAGAGCAAATGAACTTCCATCATAACTCGTTTCCTGTTTTGGAAGTGGATGAAATTAGTCTGAGAATGTGCACAAACTCTTTTATGGAAGATGAAATTCTGTCATTTCTTGAAAATGTAAAATCCCCATATGCTAAAAATGATAATCTGCTTATTGATGAGATGGGGCTATTAGGTTCTATGCAATATGATGTCTTGGAGTTCCTTTCAGACCTTTGCCCATTAGAGCAGTGTCTTGAATCTGAGCTGGCATCCATGGATACATTCCCAGGAATGGACATTATAAGTGTGGTGGAAAAAGCAGACTCTGCAGCTTGTCTTTTGCCAATGACCCTATTTGTTTTCCAGGAATTTGAATTTCTTGAAGTGGATTCATCTCAAATTTATGATGTTTTTTTTAAGATGCAAACAACTGATGAACAGGAATCATGCGACTGGATGTTCAAGGAAGAGAAGAACTTTAAGAATTTCAATGAATTGATTGTTAGTCGTGAGCTAGCTCTGGTGGATGAGACATTTAAATCAATGCCTATACCCATTCATTCTGACCATGACAAGATAAGGTCACTGTATGCAATTGTTGAGAAAATACTAGCTGAGCTAAAGCCTCAATCCCTTTCTGCAGCTGATGGGATTTACTTGGACTGGAACCTTTTGGAAGAAGATAAATGCAACAGTAAGATTTTTTCCTTTTGTCAGACTGTGTTGGAGGAGTTGTATCCACACAGCATTGATTTTCATTGGGAATCGTTTGACAAGGGGGTGATAGATTTTCTTTTATCTGATGATGGCTTGAATGGGCGTAAAAGAGAAGAACATGAGGCATCATTGAACGTGTTTTCTGAAGGCGTTTTGAATGGTCAACCTATGGGAGTCGCTTCAAGTAAGTTATTGGATGATAGATGTGCACAATCAGGAAATGAGGAACATTTAGAGAAAGAAAATGCTGGAGAGGCAACATTGTTGTTCAAATCTATGTCACAATTCAATGACCTTGATTTTTTCTTGAACCCTGGGAAAGCCATCAGTGGAGAAAAAAGTGAATCTGAAATCAAAGAACCCATTACTAATGTTAGTCTTCCTAAGGTAAATCTTTTAATGGATGTGTTGGGTAGTGATTTTCTTATGGTCTCCCTTTCTTGGGAGAAATCAGTGGCATGATTATTGTACTTAATACTCTCTCTCGTGTGTGTGTGTGTGTGTGTGTGTGTGTGCATGTGTGTGTATGAACACAAGAGATAAAGTACTTATACTAGGGAATGACATCTCTATATATAGGTCCCAATTCATCATCAAAGTGAAATGCTACTGGATATTTCTTTCTACTCTCCTAAAAATATTGAGATGTTTCTAGTGATAAAATTAGTTGTCTCTGCCTAATGTTGTTGGGATTCTTTATTTTGTTTAGTACAACTAAGTTGAGACTAATCTTGTCCTAGGCAGGAGAGTCTCATTCTAGCTTTTCCGTGGGCAAAAAAATGGATGACCAGAAGTTGGAGGAAGTGCTCAATTTCCTACCTAATGAAAACAACGTTAACACTAGAACTTCAGAGGCTGCAGATAATGTAGAAGCTTGCTGTATGCCTTTGGCTGTTCCACATGTGCCATGTACAATGATTACTGAGCAGACTCAAGAATGCATGATGTTTTTCCCTGAGAACATAATTGTTGTTAATACCCAAAATCTTGAGAAGGAAATGATAATATCCAGAAGAAGTACGTATCAAAAAATTCTTGCAATGGAGAAAGAAGGATTACAAGTCGTGGAACGTGATTTAGACCTGCCTGTGGATATTGTAATTATTTCTGCCATTTGCTTGGTGTGGTATGATTGTAGAAACATTAGAAAGAAAGCAACTGCTGCAGATGAAGCTTTTTCATGTTTGCCATTGTGCATTGAGAATATTGCAACAAATGTTTTGACATTGCTGAGTTTCACTTTTGGCTGCTGCATTCTGGTAATTGCAGTTCATTATTCACTTCTTATAACTTTACCTATATTTATCCATCAGTTCTATGTAGTAATTCTGTCTCAAGAATTATATATTTTTTGCATTTTTCATGGGCTCTTAGGATATGTTGAAATTGGCAACCCTTTAGCTTTATGAATAGCAATGCTATCTGTCAAATTTATTGCTATGCTCAAGTAATGTCTATTTTATCTTATTAATGTCGAAGCATTTAATAGTTTTTCTTGTGATTGACAAAGCAAAACTAGTTTCTCCTGCCTGCCTGAAAATGTACAGGAGTTTCTCGTTTAAGAAGGTGGGTACACAGTTTTAAGGAGTATGCCTGATTTGAAAAGGAATTCCATAAAGAACTCCACGTACCAGATTTTAGCAATCATGGTTTATGCTAAAGTCATGATGATTTTAGTTGTTTTTCTTTTTCGCCTAAGCGGGTCTGGGATTTACCTTTAGATCTACAGATTATATCATGGCAAAGATGTTTGGCGGTGCATAAAAGTTTTCTTCTCCAGGATGTTCTTGTCAATAATGACAAACTTCATGGATAATTTGCTGTTCTGGAACTCCTTTCCTCACATTTTATGTTATTCTTTCTGCAGATCTTTGAGGGAGACATCAACTACCTTTCTACTGTAATGGAATCCTCTGATGGGCTCTATGCAGCAGCAGCAAGTCTGGGAATTGATTTGCAGCTTTTCTGTTCCTATTCATCTGATTTGACTGATGAAATTATATTAAGCAACATTTCATATGCTGGGAAGCTGTGTGGGAGCATATATCCTAAAATGCCTGAATCAGAAACGCTTGCAGAATCATTCCTTACCAAATTTCCTTCAATAAATCCACTGACAGCTCATGCAATATTGTCTTCAGAAAACATGTTCATCGAGTTTCTTGAGGCGTCAAATAAGCACAGGATCCTTGTGGTCAAACAGTATCTTGTTCCTGAAGAAAGTATTTCTTTATTCAGTGCTTTGTGCAGCTATGGTGAAAAAGAGGATTCTAAATCTATAATGACAGACTGCTCCTCTTCTGTCTCTTCTGGGCCGGACTCAAATAAGGGCCATTTTATTGCTGTTTCTGAAACAAAACCATCAAAATGCATCTGTAGCCCCCACAAAATCAACATACATATGGATGGCATATGGCTGTCTGAATCCTTAAACCAGTTCCCTGATGATGTACAAGTAGCTTCTGGAGTGTTACAACGAGATGGTTATGGGATGTTGAGAGATACTGAGATACTTGATAATTTGCAATGGTCAGGACCCTCCTTTAAAGATTTGTTTGGGCAAAAACCGGATTTTGATATTGCACAGATGGATTTTTCTAGCATCACTGAGCCATATGATTTTCAGAAGTCCAAAGATCCTTTTATATTAGATGAGATTAAAAATCCAAGGATATATTTGAATGATGAAGTGTTGATTCAAAACGAGAAATCAGAAATGGCAATCGATAACACAATTATGTCCGAGAATGTGCATAAGGACATTTTTGGTGAAGTTGTTAACCTCACTGGTAGTCTGGGTAAGGACTTTATCACTAGCACCATGGATTTTACAACTTGGCCGCCAGACACGGAACAGGGATCCACAAGAAAGTCTAAGGCTGCAAGAAGATTGTCATTTGGTAAGATTGGTCACCGTAATTTTCCTACAGCCGCTGCAGTAAAATTTGAGTCAGATTTATGTTCCTCTGTCAAAGATCACAGAAAAAGTTTGCAACAAAATGACTCTAATCGTGGTAGTGCTATCCCTTTAAAACATCCGAAACAGCTATTAGACAATGTTCTAACTCATGGATCTCTAGAAAATATCAAAGTGGTGCCATTCAAAGAAGAGATATCACATTATGGTGGAACCCCCCTCACTAAAGCAATTCAGTCTGCCGATCCACAACCAGGTTCACCCTGGACAATTGAGTTTCTCAATAGAATCCGGGAAAAGAGTAGATTGCGGCAGCAGTCTCTTCCATGTGACGCATCAACCCCTGATTTAGGGTATTCGAGTAGCATATCAAAAGTTACTAAGAGAAGAAGTCCGTCTATTTTGGAGTTTTTCAAGTACAAAGGTGGCGGCAATCCTGGAAAAATACACGAACAAAAGAAGCAGAAGCAGTCTAAACAATTGTCAAGCTCATCCAAAAGTGAAAGAATTTCAACCACTATTCCTCCAACATGGACACCCATTGATAAGAGATCAAGACAGGTGTAACCTCAGACAGATCCTATTATAACATTATATTTTTGTGTGCAATTATTTTTATATTAACACAGTTAATCACATGCAGACGCTATCTTTTGCAATGAATGATAGTGGCAGCCAAACTAGGCTTGTGTGGAGCGACAGAAGTGCCCACCCTCTAAGCAAAAAGTTGCGGAATCAGTAAGTAATTGAAGAATAAGAAGTGGCATATGCATAGTTAGGATAATGCTGATGAACTTAGAGGTTGGTTCTTAAATTTAGAACAACTTTATACTTTCATTCTAAACTCTGTTATGAGTTGCCTTCTCATTTAATTCTATAACAATACCATCCTTTACTATACATACTGTCGCTGTGTCATCATTTTCCTGTAAATTCTGTAACAGTGTTATTGCTTTCTTGGCTGTGATAAATAAGTTCCTTACATATTTTTTACTCAGGCTATTATGTGCAGTTATAAGTCTGCAGTAATCAGTGACTAATTAGGGATCACTGCGTTATTTATCGAGAGCATATGTCCTACCACTCTGCTTCTTGGTTTACCCTAGCTACACTTGTGTATCTTTTGACCGTTAATAAATTAAATTCAGCACCTTTCAGTAACTAGCAATGGATTGCAAATTCATAAAATAAATAAACAAGATGTTGACTATTTATGTTTTGGAATTCCAGAATGCATTTAACATCACGCCAGGCAAGTTTAATGTGAATATCTGAGTGACTATGAATTCAGTTAATTCACTGCTACTGGTGTATACTAAGAATTCTGTAGTGATTTCTGATATTCTCTTTCTTGTGTCATGATTCTTCAATATGTGCATTCTAATCAATTTTACCATAGAGTGTCTGTCTGTATATATGTTTATAGATGCATATACTTCAACAATTTTAACATAAGCGTGTCTGTGTGTATATATGTTTATAGATGCATATACTTCAACTATATCAGCTGTATGAATAACATAAACCGGAAGCAAGTTATTTGCAGTGCAATAGAGTGTGCTAACAAACAAATTTTATTGACACGATAATTATTGTGAAACAATGACTTGCTGCTTGAGCTTGTTTTGGTTAACTGGTTAATACAGTGTTTATAGAGGACTTGGATTAGACATGCCTTCCTATTCAAGACACAATTCAATAAGGTGCTTAATCCTGAATCCATCTTCTGTTTCCAGCATCCTACATCTTAAGGAATGCTAATTCTTCTTTCCACTCTTGAGGTTGCGTACAGTCATGACTAGTTGTTGCCGTTCACCTTCTACCTCCGCAAATTTGAGGCTTATCTCTGAATATCTTTCTTGCATTTCTTTTAATTCACTTTCCATAGATTTGTTCCTTTCTTTTAGCAGTTGTATTTCAGTCAACAATTCAGGAAGCTTGCTGTCATCCCTGGCATAGAAAGTGTTGGCTTTCAGTTATTGCTCTGAGCAAATTTTCCATTTTTTATGGATCATACAGAATTTAAAGCATGAAACGAAATTTCAATCTTGATAAGTCATTGTATCATAAACATAAACATCACTAGATAGAATGGTGCAGTTTGTTAATATAAAGAGAAGGTCCTTAGTTCAAGACTGAACTCAACATTAGGAAACTAAGCAAACATAAAGGTAGTTGATACATGCAAAGGCACAATGGATTCAGATGTAAAGAGATGGACTTGAAACTATACCCTTTATGTGGTGCTACGCTCACTTCTTTCTCAACTGGCATTCTCTCTTTGGCGTTCATCTCAATATGCTGTATTTTCTCCCTTGTATCGCTGCCAGCATGTCCACTGTTACTTTTGAGCTTCCTCTCTATAGTATTACTGCCTTCTTTCATTTTTTGTAGCTCATGCTTTAATTCAAGCACTTGTCTGTAGAGGTTTTCTTTCTCCAGTTCTTCGTTGGATAAGCTATGTTTTAACTTGATATGCTGAGACCTAAGGCTTTCCGCTTCTAACAACAGTTTCTCAACCATTTCCTCTTTTTCTTTCTTCAAAGACTTCAAGATCTGTAATTCTTCTTGTGACCTTTCTACTTCTTTCTTTGCCAACACCAAATTTCTCTCCAGTTCATCTCTTTCTCTGTTCCATCTTTCTATTAGCACCTCTTTTTCTACTTGCAATTTCTTTGTTTTTTCTGTTTCTTCTCTTAATTCGACCTGTTGTGCCTGTTCAGAGAAATTGTTCTTCTCTTTTGTGAGCATTTCTATCTTGGCTTTAAGCATTTGAATTTCCACTAAGAAAGCCTCTTCCTTTTCTTCTTTTTGCTTCTGTGCATTTCTCAGTTGCTGAGACTTGGCTTCTAATTCTAATGGCATTTTCTCTACGTGTTCTATTTTCAAATCCAGTTGAGTTGATAGCTCGTCAACTTTTACTCTGCTTTCTTCCCTGATTAGTGAAAGCTGTTCATTAGCTTTCTGAACCCTTTCTTCCAGAACTCTGTTTTGAGCACGTAGTTCATTAGCTTCTGTTATTGCTTTTGTTGTCAGCTTCTCATTTTCATCAAACTTGCCTGTCATTTCCACAGAAAGTCTTCTAAATTCCTCTTGCAACTGCTCTGCTGTAACAGCATTTTTCCACCTTGTCTTCCTCAAGTCCTCTTCTGCACGGATGGCTCTTTGTTCCTGCTCAATTTTTGCATGTGTCATTGCATCCAGATCATTTTCAAATTCTTGTGTCTGCTTCTCCAGGTCTTTCTCCAGTGTTTTGACCTGCCTTTCAAGTTCACTGATGGAAATTAATGATTCTGAGAATTCTTGGGTCTGCTGCTTTAACTTTTCTTCCAGACTCTGTACCTGCAATTCAAATTCTTCAATGGTAGTCAAGAATTCAATGGATTCATTTTGCATCTTCAATTCTTGTAGCCTGCTCTGCTCTAACTTGGAAGAGATATCATGGTTTTCCTGTTGCAAATGTTCATAGTTTTGTGTGAGTTGTTCAATGTACTTCTCCATTTTTTCCCTATCTTGTCTGTATAGTTCAGTTTCATTAGACAGGTTAGTAATCGTTTGCTTCAGCAAGCACAATTCACCGGCATCACTTGGCTTCGATACTGATTCTTCCACTGCAAGTGCTGCTTGTTGATCGCCATACCCTTTCTTATTGCATTTACATTTTTTCTTCTGAACCTCATCAGTATTCTTACTTAACTCCAGCTTGAGGGAAAGCTGAGATATTTCCATATTTTTTTGCTCCAACATTTCATCAAGGTCCTTCACAGCGAGAATTAACTCTGAATTAGAATTCTGCATTTTCTGGAGTTGCAACTTGAGGTGGTTATTTAACTCCTTTTCATGACCAAGCTCTTCCATGATTTCTTCTATCTGAATCTTCACTTTTTTATTCTCAGCTTGCAATTTGTTTGGGGCTTCTCCTCTGTCAAAACACTTCTGGAAGGACCTGAGTTGTTCACATTCTGTTTTGAGTGCATCTTTCTCCTCTTCAAGGTCTGTAATTTGTTTCAATAAATCCTGTGCCCTTCTGCTTTCCTTTGTCATCTGTTTCCGCAGAGACTGCACCTCAAGTTCTGATAATTCAGACTGCCTCATTAGACTAGATATTTCACTTTTAAGTTTTTCAATGGATTCATCTGAAACCTCTTGCAATTCTCTGGGAAAGTTGTTGTCAGGACTGTTTATGTAGCCAACCAAACTTCCATCTGAAGCTGAACCTACTGACCAATCCGTGCTTGATCTTCTATGCAGACGGTTCTGTGTTGTGAAAGTATCAACTGGAGCCTTTTGAGGCATGGAATTTTGCCTGGAATTTAATTGGATGCTAGCATTAGAGCCAATGGATCCTCTGGAGCTGCCATCTTGGTCAGCACTTTCGAATGAGAAAATATCCAAATTTCTTTCCTGTGACATAATTTAGATACAGTACAGTTATAACCTAGCAGTTTAACCATTTATCAGTACCTTCTGATAAAAATCTTTCAACCTTCCTGAACCACTAAAAGAAATTCTAAGACATGATATTAGACCTTACTTCAGTGAAATTTATGTTATTTCCATCCGTACGGCCATTGCTCAGTTGGTTCTTGAAGCTTTCATCTCGGGGAAGTGTGCAATTTTCATCATCATTATATCTGATTACCATCTCAGTAATTGTTAATAAAAAAGAAAAGAGAAGGCCAGTAATAAAATTAGCAACTGCTAAAGAAAGGAAGAAGAGAATGATTTGTGTATGCTAATTTGCACCTGTGATCAGTACCTCCCTGGACCCTCTGAACAGTCACCTGTATGATTATGGAATGTTGTAAAGGTCTATAATAAAATTTCGATATTGTGCGTTAGAGACAATTCTCAGAACTGCAAGCGGGGCAATAGTGTTCAATAGAGCTACAAACAAGTATCAGCATGTCTCTGTGTGTGTGAGAGAGATAAAGAGATAAGAGCTGACATGCAAAACTGCACCAGAGTTTGCAAACTTAAGAGGGAGAGAGACAGTCAATGGTTGAGTTTCCTCTGCAAAATCTGTGAAATCAATTGAAGCTTCTCCGAGATAACCTGATTTTGAAGATCCCTGCAATAACTCATAAGAATTAGTAAAAGCATGCTACACCTCAGCATAGAAAAACTCGGATTGTGACCAGAACATACACTAGACACAATGAAATGGAATATTTTCTCTTTCAGGACTCCTGTTTTTGGTTGCCTAATGAGTGTCAATGTTACAAAGATGGGGTTTTCCCATAAACAGGTTCCATCTTGAACTGCAGCTTTCTCGAGTTTGAATGTCGCCTTTCCAACATCCTCTGGCACCAAAGATACAATCAATACTGGTTTCTTCAACTTCGGCACCTGATGTGGAGATACAAAACAAGCTGAGAGCTTCTTGCTATTAAATTTTGTTAATTGCGTGATCAAATTGCCTATAAATACGCCTTTGCCATATAGTTACAATGCAAGTAGAGCAAATCTATTTGACACTCAATGATAAGAAATAGTTATCCATCGTTATATTATTGGTACCTGAGTTGCCTGAAATTCCAATTTGAATACAGCGTTGATCTTTCTCTTGTCGTTCCTCCATGACTTAAACATGTTTTTGGCCTTATTCGGATTCTCGGAGAATCTTCATAAAAAATCTTACTCTCCTTAAAATACTCCTCACTTGGACGGACTTGTGCCGAATTTTATTTTATTTTATTTTTGGTTAATAAGGACAAAACAATGTATGGTTTCTCCTCAACTGTGTGAACCAAAAAACAATCGCAAAGCAGAAAGAAAGCTGCAGCTGTGTTTTTGTGGTTGGCTTCGTAAAGTTGCGATGGCTGGGGACAGTTTTGGAAACGAGAAATGCAGATGACTCGAATCCAGGTAGACAATGAATCCCGTTAGAAATAAAAAATTAAGAAGCTTTTCTGTACTCGCCTAAACAAGCCATGTGATATTATTGTAAAGAACCTAACAGCTGTACTATTCTCAGCTTCCTTTTTAATGCAGGAAAGCACGAGGTGCGGAGCTTTAAATGACCCCAGCTTTTCAGTGATATGCAGATATGTCTTTATCACCCAGAACGCTTCAAAAGATTTAAAAGTTTCATAGATACATCCAATTGGCCCTAAGCCTCCATGTATGACAGGAATATCAACTTGTCGGGGCAAAGCATTTTGAGGAAAAAGTTTGCCCCGGTGAGTTTCTACATTTATAAGTAATAATTTTATTTAGAAGGAAATTGCTGAGATGCAAGTAAGATTTGGCCTATATTTTTGCTATGGCTCTGCGTTGTCACTCACTGCGCGTGAAATTTTGAGAATTATAATTACAATTTATAGCAAGTAGACTGGTTTTTTTTTTTTTTTTTTGTGAAAGAAAAGTACACAGTTTGTTACTGATCTGTTTAGGGGCTTTAAACATATAGAAAACTATGATATGATCAACCAATAGAAGCAAGCATTATTAGAAGAACAAAGGGGAAACTTAAAGGTTTGAATGTTGAGTCAGAAACTCACAATTATTGACGAGGACAAAAGTTGGTCCCAAACGGGGGCAGACAGTTAAGCAGCCTTAAAGCTGCTCCAAAAACACTTGAGCACAGACACGTCGAGCCACCAGCAGTGCGCTGTACACAAAGCCCAAAGGAGTCCATTAATTGTTTGGATGGCTTATTTGTGGTCAAACCCCAGCCAAGTTGCCTGTTTTGTGGTCAAACCCCAGCCAAGTTGCCTGTTTATGTGTGGAGACACGTGGGAACATGTGATCTATGCCACTCTCAAACAACACTCGCTCCTTATATTTGTGTTTGTGGCTATATTCAGTAAATCTGCGTAGATGAGGATTGCATTCGTTAGAGAACAGCTATATCTTTGCTTCACATTTTATCAGATTCGCACTCAAACTATGGAACCAAATATGAGAAGATAGCTTTTTCTAAAAAAAAAAAAAAAAAAAAAAAAGAAGAAGGTTGCTTCTTTTTTTTTAATGTCTTAATTTTACTGCGTATGGTCTTTTGTTTTTTATTTGGTAGGTGAAACTGAATTTAATTTGGAGCAACATACGGGAGACGAATATTTACTTTTGATGTCAAATAATCGGATACCCCTCACCTGTCGTACTTTTTTTTGTTTCCCCTTTTTGTCTTTTTGAACTGTAGGCCACCTTTGGCGGGTTGGTTACTGCTCAGTGTGATACCATATTTGAAATGTTCTCAGTCGACGCAGGTCAGTCATCACAAATACGAAGATAGAATCCTTAGAACAACAGTATCTTCTAACAACTAAATAAAGGTTAGGAGTCAGCTTAGTAATTAATTTATCATTGGTTGTCTGCCTTCATGTTTCAAGAATACGTGCAACAATGAGAGAGCACACAAAGTAGATATATGGCTCTCCACTTTAGTAGTTAACAACTCACTGCTTTTGTTTAATTGATTTAGACTCCGAGTGTTGCAGCGCTGTAGAGGAGGTTTTTTTTTTTTTTTTTGAACCAAGCTGTAGAAGAGTATTGAATAATCAGATGTCTTTTATTTTCATCATTTTATTCATGTTCATTTATTATTATTATTATAGAAATATTTATTATTTATATGAAAAATATTCATCATCTACAATATTTATGTTCATTACTTTTTCATATAATATTGTACATGATTTAATTTATTTATTGATAACATATAACTTTCTTTTTTTACAAAACTTTATTTTCATCACTTAGTACTTGATATTTTCGATTATTCTTTCAATTATAATTCATTTTGATACAAAACTTTTGTTATTATTTATTTTCTATTGTAAAATCTCAAAATTGTGATTCATTTTGGTGTATATTTTATTCTATTTATTCATGTTCATTAATTATTATAGAAATATTCATTATTTATATGAACAATGTTCATCATCTATAGTATTCATGTTTATTATTTTTCATTTAATATTGTACATGATTTAATTTGCTCATAAAAACATATAATTTTCTTTTTTAGAAATAAAAATAAAACTAACTTAATTTTTATATAGAAATAAATCTTTTAGAATTTGAATTAGATTAAAGTAGGTAATAATAGAAAATTTGAATAGAAATAACTGAATATTGAATCAATTTATTTTAGTTAGAGTAATAAAATGAAAAGAATAATCAAATATGAAAATAAAAAAAGAAAAAAGGACGTGGCACGTTTTTTATATTGATGCGCGTGTGCTGTGTGGTCCGGGGTGCAGGTAATTTGACCCGTACATTTTGGTTCTGAATAATAGCGTTCTTTTCACTTAGGTCGGACAAGGGTTTTCTATTACGCTTGTTTAGATAAATACTGTTTTTGGGCTGATTGATGATGTCTTCTGTTATTAATAGAATGAAACGTTATTTAAGAGAAATCTATGAACTCTGGCACAATACGAATCTTGTAATCTAAACATTGTGAGAATATGATTACCAGTAAACCTATCATTTTCTGTCAGATTTTTTTTAAGGATCTTATTTAAAATAAATCATATAGAAAAAAATTTCTATTAATTGAGAGGATTCTATGTAGTGATAGTGTTCTATTATTTATAACAGATTTTAAATTTGTAGAATTTAATTGAATTTTATTATAAATTGAAATTATTTTATTTTCTTAAAATAAATATAATACTAATTTAAGTTGTAAACTTAACAAAGTAATTTTACCTAAAATTTTTAATTTAAATAAATTTTCATAAATTTTGATTTAATTTGATTTTTTATCAAATTATTTTTTTATATTAATTTTTTTTTATGGAAAAATTTGAGCTCTCAATTAGTGTAAAGGTGAATTATCAAATTGTTATGATTGCGTAAATAAGTGGGTCCATCAAATTTCTGATTTCACCAGATCCAATTAAGATAATGAAGCCGTCGCCATTAATTGGTAAATTTGTCCATCTCTTTTGGTGTCGTACCTGACCGGGATTCGATTCCTTTGTCAATGATATTTGAGGGATTCGATTCATCATCTGTCCGTGATCTTGACCGGATGTGTGCAACGGACGGACTACGACAACGGCGTCGTTCAGATCCAGTGCTTTTTGCTTATCATAAAATCGTGGAGCAAGACTGTTAAAATGGTATTTCTCTTTTAGATGTTTTCCAACAATGATAATCAACCACTAATTGAGACTGTATAGTGCTAAAAAAAAATATTTAACTATAATATCAAAATCACAACAACGAAAACACCACGCTTCAGTATAGGAATTAGAATTTATCCTTTCAACCTTTTATTTTTTTTTTAACTGTTCTTTTTTCAATGTGTTTCATATTTTCCTTCTGTATATACATATATATTAACTTATTAATAAACGATATAATCCTTTGTAGATTAAATTCACGAACACACTTCTACTGACATTTTTTTTACAGAAAATATTTTTTAAAAAATAGTTTTTCATTATATTTTTTGATATTTGGTATCTTTAAAAAAATCAATCAATAAAAATATTTTCTTAATTAATAAAAATTAAGTCATTATAAAAAAATAACTTTCTTTTTTCAATCATATAATAAATTTATTTAAATAAAAATAAATTATATAAATATATATTTATTATTACTAATTATCTTTAACTATCAATATTTATCGTAAGTTATCATTGACTATTAATGTTTGATGGTAGTAGGTAAAAGTCATAAATTTTTTTATTTTTAATATGTTTTTCGGTATTGTATTAGTAATAGTATAAATTATAAAATGTTAATGATTTAAATTTTATTATAATTTCACAAATTAAAAATAATATTTTTAATTAATATATTTTAAATACTAAAAAATATATATTTTTTAAAAATATTTTTCATAAAATAACCGAAGCTTAAATCAGATATATTATTAATTTTAAAGTTTAATTCAAGTAATTAATGAGAATTTATACATTTTTTTAATTTTTAATCTAATTTTTTGCATTATAGCTCAAAGACGAGTATATTTGAATACACAACGCACTTAAGATCGTCCAAACCAAACTTTCCCATTCAGAGCTGAAAGTGAACCTGCCTGGATCTCTCGACAATATGAAGACATTAATATGAGCAACTAAATTAGGAGATCCAAATAAAAGAAAAAATCTTTCTGAAACGTACTTGTTGATCGTCGAAGAGACACGACGCTTAGGCGAGCGTTGTGGTGCGAACGAACGCGAGTCCCACCAAAGACTAATCCACGTGGCTTCAATCCAAGAAATAAGGAAATTTTGATCTAACGGTCATAGAATAAGTGGTAGAAACAGTGAGAGACGCAGCGAGCCAAACAAGATAAAGGCGTCTCTTTCTTCATATCATACAGCTCTTTTCTAGTGTCTTTTTTGGAAGTTAAGAAGCTTGAGGAGTTCGAAGCAGAAGATACATGGCTCTGGAGGTTAAGGCTTTACCCTTCACGTTTGTGGCACACGCGCTTGCGTTAGTGGGTGCGATTATGGTACTGGTATGGTGCATCAGCTATAGAGGTGGCTTAGCCTGGGAGGACTCCAACAAAAATCTCATCTTCAATGTGAGTCTCTCTCTCTCTCTCTCTAATATTCATACACTGCCTTTCTGTTTAGTATGTTTCTTCTGCTTGTGCTTTTGCGTTTTCTGGTTGATTGCTTTTCGCCCTTTTTGGTTTGATTTTAAGTCATATTGCTTATCAGAAATGAAGTTTTTCCTTTTGTGTTTGATTCTGTAATAGTAGGGTTTGGCATAACAGTTGTCGTTTTATTGTTCTTTGATTTGATGACTCTGTCGTTTTTACAGGTTGAGTTAACAATTTAATACTCTTTTCGTTTTAAAGCATTTGACCAATGAGATGGAGAATCTTAGCTTACCATTAAAATATGAAGGGAATTGCTCTTGGGATTTCCTTTCCTTAAGTTACTGACATTTGGAATTCTTATTGATTTTCAATTTCATTTAGCATGTGATGCGGCATCCAACATACTTGGATGAGACGCCTATGCATTACAACTAACTTCCATAGCCATTTTTAATGATAGACCTTTTCTTTTTTTTTTTTTTCAAATAAATAAATTGAATCCTAATTAGAATTAGAATTAATGATTTCGTAATGACTCACTCTTATATTACAAAATCAAAACCTTATTACTTGATATTAGTATAAACTCTGATTAATTTTAAATTCACAACTTCAAAAATGATTCTGATATTGTAAGTGTTATATATATATATATATTGTGTTGTTATGAGTAATATTTATTTTATTTATCTAATATTAAAATTGAATTCATTTAGTAAGCACACAAAACTTGATTAAAATGAAATTTGAAATAGGAGGTAATTCAAGTTAGGAGTACTGACATAATGACATCAACCATCTTGGAATAATTGCAAGAAATGTTTATTTATGAAAATAATAGCAAAAATATTTTCAAGCACCAAATAGAACTTACAAAACTGTGCAGAATTTACTTTATATATATATAAGGTAAATAACTGCTGTATCTTTGAATGAAATAATTGGTTAAAAAAAAAAAAAAAAAAAACATATACCGCACCATTCTTTCTTTCTGTTTCAGCGTCAAATGGCACCAGAAATGTCCTTGCAAACAACCGCGTTGTTCTTGAGATTTCCCCCAATAACCTGTATCAATCATGATCGAATGTCTTAAGCCCACGTCTTTCCCTTCCATCCAAGTATTGCTGGTTGGTGCCACCCAGGCCATGAATTATGGCCTATTACTAGTCAAAGCATTTGCAAATTTTTAATTATGATATCATTTTTAAAAATCTTTTACTTATCTATTTTATAAATTTTAAATTATGTTTATTATATTTAATTGATTAATATTTATTAATTAGTCACTTTTAATTAAATAATCTTATTTATTATTATTAATTAATTTCAATTTTTATTTATATGTTAAATTTTCATGTAAAAAATATAGTTAATTGTCTATTCAATTTTTGAAAGAAAATCTTCAAAATGTTACAAATTTTTAATTGTTCAGGTTATCAATAATTTGATTTTTTTTCCTAAATGTAATGCATGCATATATTATTTTTGTATAGAAACACATAATAAATTCATTATAATTATACATTATCTAAAATTTTTCATTAAAAAATAATCTTTATTACATTTGATTTTTATTGTATGTCATTTAAATTTTATTAGTAAAAATAATATTATTATTAATAATTAAATTAAATTTAAAAATATTAAAATATATCAATAGATTTAAATTATTATAAGCAATTAATAAAATTATTAATCTTAAATTAAAAATATAAAAAATAGATATACGTTTTAAGTTTTTGAACAAAATCTGTACTTAACCAATGTAAAGCTTACAAGGTGAGACAACTAATTATCGTTTTATTATTTCAGCTCATGTTAAGCCACGTGGCTACCGTCTGTATACAACTAACCCACGCTGTGTATGTGGACATGCTTATCTATTTTGGACTTCATTTAAGCATTCACGTTGTTTGCGGCCACAAATAAAAGATAAATTATCTGACCGTTGTTGTCTTATTATCATCGTTATTGACGATTTTGCAAATAATACCCTTTGTGGTCCAAAGTCTCAACACCTAATAATAATTTCTTTCTTGATTTATATTGTCTTTCTCTCTCTCTTTTTTCTGAATCTTCTACGAAAATTTGTTTCCCCCAAAAAGATAAGAAGTAATGAGAAAAGGTTTTTATTTATTATTTTAAAAGAAAATTGTTGAATTAATCTACATGATGGGGGTGAGAATGGCACATCATTAAATGCATCGAGGTCTACAATTGTAGACAAAATTAAAGTCATGACACCACAAATTTTGAAATAACGTCGTGTCTTTACTCTAAAGTTAAGAGACTTACCCATTTGTTGATCATTTGCATCTATTTTTCAAATATTTTCCTAATGTTATGAGTGTAAAAGAGCATATTTGGCTTTTCTATTGTTAAAATCTCATTTTGTTTGTTAAATTATCATATTTTTAGATTTTAAAAATATTTTCATTTATTTATTAAAGTAATTTAGTTATATTATTAATTTAAATCACTAATTTTGGTTTGAAATTCTGCTAAAAAAAATTTGATTTGAAATTTTTAAATATCAGCTTCTTTCAAAATTTATATTAAAAAAATCTATAATCACTTGGAAAAGAAATTCCTTGTTACTTGGTAACCCTAAACAGAAAAGAGTTTTTTTTTTTTTTTTTTATTGTGTTGTCAGATATATGAATCTCACATTTGCTCCTCTCGCAACAGATTCATCCTGTTCTGATGCTAATTGGCTTTATCATCTTAGGAGGCCAAGGTAATTGATTTTTTTTTTTTTTTGCATAATGTATTATTACTATTGGCTATATGATGAAATTTGATAATTTTGGAAACAATAATATCCTTCTATTATTACATTTTTGCAGCCATTATGAGTTACAAGTCTCTTCCTTTGAAGAAACAAGAGAAAAAACTGATACATCTGGTCCTTCATGCTATTGCACTAATACTTGGTATTGTTGGCATTTACACGGCTTTCAAATTTCATAATGAGAGTGGCATTGCCAACCTTTACAGTTTGCATTCATGGCTTGGGATAGTCATCATTTCCCTTTATGGCATTCAGGTAACTGAATCACTAATGAACTTGATCAATCAAGAATTGTTTACCGCCTCATTAACTTTCAGGGTAGATTATACAAAAGTCCATATTTTGTTTTTGGTACATTGCAAACTTTTAAGGAAAGAGGTTACCGTAAAAAATTGATCTTTTAACTTCTTATACTACACTACGAAGGGCTACTATTCAGTTGGGTGGAGTAACGTTGTTCTACCAACAAAAGCTCCTTTCTTTTTTTCTTTTTGAATTTTGTTCTGGAATTTCATTCAAACAATGGAGAGCTAATTACTTTGCAGTGGATATACGGGTTCATTGTATTCTTCTATCCTGGAGGGTCGAGTACACTGAGGAGCCAGTCTCTACCATGGCATGTGATATCTGGATTGCTGGTTTATATTCTTGCAGTTGCGAATGCTGCAATAGGGTTCTTGGAAAAGCTCACATTCCTAGAGAACTCGGGACTTGCAAAATATGGATCCGAGGCCTTGCTCGTTAACTTCACTGCTGTGGTTGCAATATTATTTGGAGCCTTCGTTATATTCTCCGTTCTTGGTCGGGGTCCCGCAGCAGAAGATGACTATAGCTATTCCGCTATATAAAATAGTAGATTTTATGGTGGCTCGAATACTTCTAGCCACCGGAATAGATTTTCCGGTACCACGATTCTAACGGAAGCAGCTAGGAAGGATCGAGAATGTGTATTGTTTGTATTTGAGCATGCGTGCTGTATATGTACAAAGATCGACTATTAACAGTAACTAATGCTATATATATTGCATGATGACCAAAACTTTAACACTATAACAGATTCATACCTCGCTAAATTAATATTCTTTAGACTAATCACACCTGGCTAATTTAACTATCTTCTTTAGACTAATCACATCTAGCTAATTATGTCAATGTATTCATGTGGCGTGCTTGCGATAACAGGTAAGGATAGATATTTAACAAATGACACGTTGATCACTGGTTTCTAATGTATTGGTAGACGAATTTTTCAACGACAAACATTACAATGCTATTTACATTATTATATTATAGTATTATTTTTGTTATTATATTATAATGTGTGACTAATAATTCACTGTTAGATAGGATAAAAATTATTATTCATTGTTGAATTAGATATTATTATATAATGTTGAATTAAATGAAGTTATTATTTATCATTAGATCAAATCACGTTATTTAACAGTATTATGAGAAACGTTGCTATAAAATTCACCCAACTTCTTAGGCAGCCTAAGTTGGAGATAAACTATGTGGTGAACTTTAAAGTGACGTATTTAATATGTCGTCAAATAACGTGATTTAATCTAATGATAAATAATAATTTTTATTTAATCTAACGGTATCTAATTTTATCTAATTCAATGATAAATAATAATTTTTTTTAATGCAATGGTGAATTATTAATTATGATATAATAATGCAATAACGTGAACGACATTGTAGTCTTCACTTAAACTATGGGATTCCCTTCGGCATTTCTTTAAGACCCATTGAACATTCAGCAATTTGGCATATTTTTTCTTCATTTTTAGTTTGTAAGCTTATCATATTAACTTTTTTATTTGGATATATATATATATATATATATAAGTTAGAGATGAAAGGTTTTAATGATTAATGCAATACTTTTTTGAAATGAATATCTAAACTTTCAATCATTATTTATCCAAAATTCTCAAAAAAAAAATATAAATAAAGAAAAATGTATACATAATGTTTAGTTAAATTTTAACTAAAAAATTATTTTATTTATAAACGAATTTGTATATTTAATATACTACAAAATTTAAAAATAAAATTTATTTTAAGTTAAAATTATATATTTAGTTTAATAGAATTTAATAAACTATTTTATTCTTACAAAAAAATAAGACAAAAAGAAGAAAGATGGAAAAAATATTTTAACTAAGGATGTCCGTATCATAATAAAAAAATTATAACTTTAAAATTTATTAAAAATTCAATCAAATTTTATAGAATTTATTTCAAGTATAATCAATTTTAACAATTTAATAAAATAGATTTCAAATTAATTTCTATTTATACTAAATATATAAATTATAAATTTACAAAAAAGATAATAAAACTAATAATATATAACTAAATATACCATCAAAATTATAAAATTCATTTATATTGGACGCAATTTTAATACTAAATTATTAGCTCAAGACGCTTCTTAAATTATTTGCAAGGTGGCTTAATTTGTGTGAACTCCTTTAAATCTGGAATTTATAGGACACGTCGTCTTCGCGACAAAAGCTATAAGAACGAACCGACACCACAACGTGGCAGTTGGTGGTTCATTGCTTAACATCCTGCCTACACCCGCTAATGCCACCCTTCTTATTTGGCCCATCATTCCCACTTGACTATTGAATACCGGCAAGGTCTAAAATGTAATTCAAATCAACACTACCCCTTTATGCATATTAAATTTATTACGTTAAAGTGAACAACAAAGAGAATTGTTGCATTGTCAATAATATCTAATATTTTATTACTAACGGAAATCATATTCTTTAAAAAAAATGGTGGTCGAGATTTTTTTTTAAAAAAAAACAGTGGTGAAGATATGTAAAAGTAGATACTATATGTAAACTGTAGAATAATAATCTTCCTCACTCTCATTCAATTAGACTAAAAGCAATATATTTGAAGATAATATTAAATAGATTGAAGATATTTCATATTATATGCAAGACTCTCATGTAATCTTATTCAATCAATAACTTATGCTTTCTCTTTTTTTTTTTTTGGGTATGCATAAATAATTAAAAAAGAGAACTGTTAGAATTTCAATAGTTAATTTCTTGCACTTTGAGGTAACGACTTACCTCTCCAATTGCAATACAGTGCCGTTTGTTTGCTTAGTATAGAATCTCATTCAACCATACATTTATAGTAGTTTTATTTAATACTGCATTGATTTATTTTGGCAGACAAACGTAGGGCAGTGCCGTAGTCGCATTCATGGTATTGCCATGTTTGGCTTACTCAGCCAGCCAACAGTATGTCTGCGCCTTTTTGCCTGGAAAGTTAGATGGGTTCCTTCCCGGCCTATACTTGGCAACTCATTTTAGATGGCCAAATGTATAAGTTGCCCCTTCAATTTTACGCTGTTGGTCAGTGTGATACTTCAAATTTATGAATAACCAACTTGACACTTTACATTTTATTATTGATTAATTAAACACTTGTAAGATTATTATTAGGTAATTAAACACAGGGACATAAAGGAAGTAAATGTGTGAAAAAAACGCGCAATGATATGAACAAAAATTTTGCAAGCATTACATGTGTCATCACTTTTTAAGGAGGTGGACAATTTATCTATCTTAATCACTTAACACTCTAATTCTCTATCTATTCTCAAATTGTAAAAAAAAAAAAAAAAATCCTCAAATCTATATCCTAAACTCTATTATTCCTATATCAAGAACTAAGAGAATAAATTATGATAAGCACATTGCATGCTTAGCGTCAAACGCGCATTATCCCCAAATGGTCATTGAATGCTTAGAAGCAAGGAAGGGTAACAAATAAGAACGTTTGTTTTCACTATGCAAAAGGGTCTATTGTAAATATTAGAAAAAATTAGAGTATTTTATATGGTTTATTTAATTAATGTTGTTGTATTAATGTGTGTTATATTAGGAATTGAGGGTTTTTTGTTATTTAATCCTAAATGTTAGGGTTTTGAATGATTGAACTTTGCCTTTTACCTTTGTTTATATAAACAACTTAGAATTGTCTGCGTTATCTTTATTGTTGTGGAGTAAAAGTTGGTTTGAGTGCATGATTGTGGTCCCGAACTGATAATTTAATTTTTTTTAATCCTACGTTGCATTAGGATGAGTGACTGGTTTCTTGACCTTAGATGGCACCATGGGAGTAGTTTCGTTAATAACCCAAACCTTAGGTATACTAGTGGGTTTGTACATATTGATAAACATGTTGATGTAGATAGATTATTTGTGCCTGAGTTAAAGGAATAAATAAGGGAGTTGGGGTATTCTGAGGTGAAAGGAATCTTTTGTAGGAGGAAGAATGGGGTAAATTTGTACAAATTTTGGGTGATGTTGTGTTGTCAAATTCTGTTGTTGGTGTGAAAGATGGTGATGTTATAGATTTTTATCTTGAACATTTCATCAGTGTGCCTCAAGTTCTGCATGAAATTTCTGATGATAATTCTACTAAAAAGGTTAATAGTGGTGTTGGGAAGCAAGAAAATGCAGAGAGTGAAGATGTAGACAGTGATAGGGAGGAAAGTTTAGAGAGTGAAATTGGTTATTCTAGTGGCTATGGAGGAAGTTCAGAGGTGGGAGTGTTAACTTGAGAGAATAAAACTCAAAATCTAGTAAAGATGAGGATGAAGACTATGAGTATGCATATGAGGAGGATGAATTTGAAGATCTCAGTGTTGTTAGTTTAGAAAGTGAAGAAAATAATGGCAGTGATCTTAATGCAGAATTAAAAGTAGCAAGGGAAAATGTTAGGTAACTTAAAGCAAATAGATCTAAGGGAATAGAGAACCTAAATGGGAGGGAATTTCCTTTAGGTAAAGTAAGAACTGATTTTGGTTATGAAAATGCTGCTAGATGAGGGAATAAATATGCTGGGAAGACAGGGCCAGGGGAGATCTATGGTAGCTTAGATCCAGATAGTAGGGAGGTGAGTGATGAGGATGAAGATGAGGTTGTTTTTAGGAATAAGGGACATAGGAATAGAAATAAATCAATTCACTATGACCCTGATTCTGTTGTTCCTTACTTTGAGCTTGGGATGATCTTTTTGAATGTTAAGTAGTTTAGGCAAGCAATTAGGAAGTATGTCATTGCTAGGGGTGTATCACTTTCTATGAGGCTTAATAAGGCAAAAAGGATAAGAGTGAATTACAATAAAAAAGGTTGCAAGTGATTGTTATTTGCTAGTCTTGAAAGCCATACAAAAAATTTCAATGTGAAGACTTACAATCTAATGGATAAGTGTTATAGAACAAACAGAAATAAATTATGCAACTCCAAATACATAGCTAGCCACTACAAAGAAAGAATCTTGTCACAACTAAGAATTACTACAAGAGAGCTTCAAAGGCTATGCAAAGATGAGTTGAAATTACATGTAGGTTTAACAATCTGTAGGAAGGCAAAGCTGACAGTAATAAGAAGCATGGTTGGGGATTACAAGGTTGAATTTGCTTAATTGCATGACTATGATGATGAAATTAGAAGATCAAATCCTGGGACAACTTGCTTTGCTAAGGGCAAGGGACTTGAAGATGGAAAGTAGTTTTTTAAAGCTTTTTATGTGTGCTTCCATGCATTAAAGACAAGGTTTTAAGAGCGTTGCAGGAAAATACTTGGTTTTGATGGGTGTTTTCTGAAGGGTCCAACTAAGGAACAATTACTTATTGTTATGTCTAAATATAGGAACAACTAGATGTTTCCACTTGCTTGGGCTATTGTGGAAGTGGAAAATAAAAAGAATTAGAAGTGGTTCATTGCCATTTTAAAGATGCACATGGGAATCACTAGTGGTGACACATGGACAGTAATCACAGATATGTAAAAAGTGATTGTGATCTTAACATAGGATTATATTTATTATTTACATGCCTATATATGTGTCATTTTATTATAGGACTTGATTCTAGCCATACAAAATGAGCTTCCTTTAGCAGAGCACAAGATGTGTGCCAAACATATGGGGCAAAAATTAAAACAAGAGGTGGAAGGGTAAAGACAGGGGGAAAACATTTTAGGAGGCAGCTTGGTCTACATTTGAAGTACAATTTAGGGATAAGCTAAAAGAGCTTGACAAATTAGGCAAGAGTTGTGTTCAAGATTTACTTAATTATAATGAGATCACTTGGTGTAGAGCATATTTCAGTTTTGATTATCAACGTGATGTTGTTGATAATAATATGTGTGAGACTTTAAATGGTTAGATTCTAACCCCAAGATATTATAACATTATTACCATGATATAAGGAATTAAAATCCAGGTTATGAATAGGATTAGGGAGATGAGAGAGTTTGCTCAAACTTGGATTACATGCATATCTCTTATGGCTATGACTAAGTTAGAAGACAATGTTGCATACTCTATGAAGTGGCAAATTACCTGGAATGAAGGGACAGGTTTTGAAATAGTTGATGGAAAGTAAGGTCATACACTATATCTAAGAATGCAAAAATGCACATTTAGAGCATTAGAGTTAAAAGGTATTCCTTATGCTCTTGTTATATGTGTTATGCATCACAAAAACCTAGAACCATCTGAGTATATTGCTAAGTGATATAGGAAAGAAACATGTCTAAGGTCATATGAGTATATGTTACAACCTGTAAGAAGAATTGCTAAGTGATATAGGAAAGAAACATGTCTAAGGTCATATGAGTATGTGTTACAACCTGTAAGAAGAATTGCTAAGTGATATAGGAAAGAAACATGTCTAAGGTCATATGAGTATGTGTTACAACCTGTAAGAAGAATGAAGCTATGGCCATAATCAAATAATTTTGTCATGGAGCCACTTTAAGAGAAGAAGAAAGCTGGAAAGCCAATGTTGAATAGAAGGAAATATAAAGATAAGCCAAAGAAAAGGAAATTTAGGAAACAATCAAGAAAAGACATTCAAATGACTTACTTATTATGCCAAAGTGTTAGCCATAATAAACAAGGTTATCCACAGAGAACTATTGGAGCATCATAGGTGAACATTAGTTATTATTAAATTTGATGCTTTTATTGTTTTAAATGCTTATATTGGTAATATAATTCAATGTCATATAGTGTGTTGGTTATGGAGATCTAATTGCTTCAACAACACAAAGTGGAAGGAGTGAAATAGGAGGAAGAGGAACAAAAGAAGAAAGGACTGGTAGAGGTAGAATAAATATTTCTAGTGGTGTCAGTATTAGAAGTAGTAGTGCGGGAGGATTAGGTGATGCTGGAAGGGCTAGTGTATGACTTAATGTGATTGGTGGTAGGGAAAATGATGGAATAAATAAAGCAACATCATGTTCAATTGCTACTTTGCAACAAAAAGGACTAAACATAACAATGCTAACACCACCCTATCCCAAGATACCAAGAGGACCCTAAGGAGTGGGATTGAGATATGATGACAGGATTGGGAGAATCACATTTCATGTAAGACACAATTACTTACTTTTATCTTGGATTACATTATTACAGCTTTAATTTGGTTGATTATTGTAGGGCACATATGGTGTCTCCAGGATCATTAGTCAGAGTATGATTAAGAGATCAAGTGAAGTAAATATTAATCTACACTTTAAACCACATGGGCTAAAGTGGCAAAACAAGCTTGCAGTGACATCTAGGCAACTTCAACAGCAAAGAGACATCCAGATGATGAATATAAGGCACTATGCTACTATCAACAATAATGCCAATCAAGGTGGAACATAGGGAAGGAAAAATGCAAGACATGGCTCCACACAATAGAGTGGTGTTTAAGTTTATATTTATAATTAGAGTTGGCATTATGTGATCTTAGATTTTCGGTGTGATAGGGTATTTTATTGTAATAGACTATTTCTACTTGTAGTAGACTACTTTGTCAAAGTGCTTTTGCACTATGAACATATTCTAATGGTATTTTGCAATATTAGTCCTTTAATGCATTGTGTATTTTGTCAATACTACAATTTGTTCTTCTACAATCTACAACTTTAAATGTTGGTATGCGTGTTGTTATATGTCCCTTTACAATTTGTTCTTCTACAATTTGCAACTTTAAATGTTTGCTAGGTGTGTTGTTCTATGACTTATACATTTTGGACTTAAGAATTTGAATATGCAATTTAGACTTTACAATTTGAACTGCTATATGTGTATGTGCTTCTAAAATTTTTTGCCATATGTGCAATCTGCATTTTGAATGCTGCAATTTTGAAGATAAATAAATTAAGTTACAAGTTTTGAATGCTGCAATTTTAAGTTACAATTTTAGCCCATTTTAGATGGTTCACTGGTGATGGATGGATGATCTGCTGTGGTGGGGGTAGTAATAAAACGTCCAAAATAACTGTGTCATCATGACACTTGAATACCATTATCGGTTCTTCAATCAACATTTGTGTCTAAAGCAAATGTTTAGAGCTAGCTAAAGAAGGTCTTCAAACTCAGTTTTTTTTTTTTTTTTTTTACACGGTAAAAATACTTAAAATTTAATATTTTATTACCTTTTTTTCAAGACGTTAATTTAAATTTGATTATTATTTTTCTTAACAAACTTAGAATTGCTTCTACTTATATCAATTTAATGCATTTAAAAGTAAATTCTTAAAGCACTCTTCAAAAAAATAATAATAATAATAATAACTGGCAAGAAAAATAGAATACTTCTCCTTACCAATTTGACTGGCCCTTTTAGACACTAAATATATATTAATTACTAAACTTCATTTAGTAGCAAGAATCCCATGCAATCAGGAGAGCGTTTCGTTTACACGTCTATTCCAATAATTTTTTTATTACAATTTTTCTTCATTATTTATTTCTATACTTTTTTTTTTGTTCCTTTAAAATGATCCAAGTTTTCTAATAAATTTATTCAGGGGTCCGTGATGCATGTGGCAGTCATTTCACGACAGTTGGTCATCAAGATTATATCATGATTTTCCTTATTTTAGGCTTAAATATGATAAAGAGAGGAACGATTAGATTGTTTAGCCTACGTGCCATCTTCAAAAAACAATGAACGTCCACATCCATCAAGATTGGAGATTAAACATGCAAAGCTGGCCTGGGCCACATTATTGATGCCCTTCAAAATAATTTTGCCCCATAGGTCCAGTATCAAACATGGGATGGGAGGATCATAATTGAATACCTGCATTCTTTCCAATTCTATTTAATTAACCTGCTGCTCTTTGCTAAGTTACAAATTAGCGTAATTTGGTTAACCAATAATCTACGTCTATTTTCCCGTTGTTTCAATCAAATAAGGTTTTCAGATTTATACAGCTGTTAATCATTCAATCTAATCAAGCGCTTAATGTGGTTGAGACTTCGCTTTCTCTGCAACTACACTTATAATTAATAGGTCGTATTATATTACTAACGACCACGTTCTTCATACCTTAACGCAACTAGTTAAATTTAGAAAGCTGTAGACTACATCAGTTCTAGTCCGAGACCAAAATCCTCTTGCTGGCTTGGCTATTCAGTTTGGCAGTTTATTTACGGTTCAATTAGTTTAATTAGTTGGATCAATCGGAGTCAGTCACATAATAATATTACTATTATTTATAAAATTAAGAAAATATTATAAAATAAAAAGTTAAATTATAAAAAATTAAAAAATATTGAAGCATTTACTTTTAAAAAAAAAATTAAAGAAAAGATATTTCATTGATTGAAAAATAGTACAAAATTAATATGTAAGATATTATATAATTATAAAAATTTGTAACAAGTTCTCAGTCAAATAAGATAATTGAATTCAAAATAATAAATTGAGTTAATCAAACATTTAAATAGATCAATTAATAGTGAGAAATACAAAAATTATCAATGTTTGACTTCCTAGTCTTTCTACGAATCTAATATGAATAATCCAAATTTCAAATATACTAAAAAAAGGTATATATAACTTGTTGTACCATCAATCAAACCATCCCATCTTCCCACTCTTGGATTGCTTATAAAAGATTGCACAGTCATGTAACCAATGCTATATCTTACCTAGTTCTTGATGGAATTATTTGTACGAGCCGGATTTTATGTCTTGCAACTGAATTCGATTCTTATGAACCAATTTCTATACTGAACATGTTTGAATTTGAGTGTTTTGTTGCTTCATACAGTTTTTTTATTCCTGCTTCAAAATAGTTTTCAATTTGTAGCATGTAGGATAGTATGATTGGCTTTATTGTGTCACTGATTTTGTTAATTTTTTAATCAATGATTAGTTCAGAAAAGGTATAAGCCATTCATTTTGTTGGTATTTGCACAAACTATTTTTGAGATTCAAAGAAAGAGAAGCAGAGGTTGCATATTGGCCTGATGTTTATTTCTTGCTTGTGACAGATGCTCCGGAACCTGATGAGGCTAAAAGTACTGAGGGTTCTGTGAATCGAGGTAATGCTATCTTGCACATTTAAAATGTCTCCCGTGTATAGTTTATAACAATTAAGTAACTAGCTTCTGTTTTTACAGATGCTTTGCTTGCAAGGGTTGAAACAGAAAAAAGAATGTCTCTTATTAGAGCATGGGAAGAGAGTGAAAAGAGCAAAGCAGAGAACAAATAAGGGTTTCTCTAGTATTTGTTTTTTTTTCCAACTAATATCAGGTATCTGCATAGCCAACTCGTTACCAAGAGACTACAAATTTCTGCTTCTGCATTTCACCATGGCCAACGAATGGGTTTTTCTTTAATCTTTAGCACGTGTATAAAGCATGAGTTTGCTAAACAAGCTTGTCAATGTTTAATAGTTAGCTGTTTCAGTCCTTAGCTCTTGATGGATCTATTGAAAAACCTGGGCACAACAATTTGAATTGTCAAATGAAGCATGCTGAAAGATTCAGAACAGCTAAATGTGCTTTTGTGTAGCCATTCCACTTCAATACTCAAATGAACTCTTTGCTCTATGTATCATGAATTGTCGTTATTTCAATTCCAGTCATATGCTTTTGAGTTTTGATGAGGATTTTGGTTGTTTGACCAAGTTGACTATATCTATTGAGCAGAGCTTACAAAAAATTATCCGCTATCGTGGCATGGGAAAACAGCAAGAAAGCATCTGTCGAGGCTGAACTGAAGCAAATTGAGGTACAAATTGCACAGCATATTTGAATGAGCATGACACATTTTGCACGCCAACCAAATTGTTCCATCTTTAGACTTCTTATCTCTCTCTGTCTATTCTTTTTATTCAACTTAACCCGTCAACAAGTTGAAACTACCAACTTTTACAATTTGATTCCTAACTAATCAATGCTAACCAGATTAATATTGGTGTCACTAACTATTTAGCTAGTATGCAAGAATGGTTAAGTAGGCTGTTAAACTTAGACTGATCTGAATATTGGTTTTCAAATTATTCTTGCTTACGAGTAGGAAAAACTGGAGAAGAAAAAGGCGGAGCATGCAGAGAAAATGAAAACAAAATAGCACTGATTCACAAGGAAGCAGAAGAAAAAAGAGCAATAATTGAAGCAAAACGTGGGGAAGATCTTCTGAAGGCAGAAGAGACAGCTGCAAAGTACCGTGCTACGGGAACTTCTCCAAAGAAGCTCCTTGGATGTTTTTAGGCTAAAATTCTCAGGTCTGATTGGACATTGTTGTTGAGTCTATTTCATAATTTAGTTGTGTTTTCTTTTTCTGCATAGGAGAGGCCGGCGAAATGTTCAATTATTGTGTGTGCATGTTGATGTACGTGTACGTATATATATTATTTGGAAGCTCAACTTATTGAATTTGTAACTAGTATATTTATTATTACATAAATCAGAATTTTAGCGAGAATAAATTGCCTTACATATAATACAGTTGAATTGGTACCCAAACCAACAAAACAAGACGTGTGGTTCTGCACTGGGCCTCTGTTTTTATAGAAGGAGACTGAGGTGTATGAATTCCTTTCGTCCTCTTTACTCGATGGGCACATATGTTTTTGAGCATACATGGAATTCGTGTTTTCATTATGGTACTCATTAGGCAATCGATGGGCCCTATCATTCTTACATCGTCCACGTTGAAAGAGTCCCTTTGATTCATCCTCTGAGGGCAGGAGTGAGGAAGACTCACATTCTACAATAAACTGTTCCTAATTAAACCATATTTTGTGTGGCTGATATCGCCAAAAGAATAATCGGTTGCTGATATCGCAAATCATATATCGTGTGGCGAGTCAAACTGCTGTGGAATAAATGTAATATTTCACCTATCAAATTCACTTAATAAATTTATAAGTGAATAGATAGTAAAAGATTTTACTATAAAACCCTA
Organism: Omphalea diandra; assembly: GCA_949677035.1. Taxonomy (NCBI): domain Eukaryota; kingdom Viridiplantae; phylum Streptophyta; class Magnoliopsida; order Malpighiales; family Euphorbiaceae; genus Omphalea; species Omphalea diandra. The sequence goes on along the minus strand of CATIWR010441803.1, from coordinate 50,865 downwards.
CTATAGTTGATTCTCAGGAAAGATTGGAGAGGTCACAAGCGGTCCCACTTAAAACTCAATCTCTTTATACAGAATCATCCTAATAGTAATTTAACAGCACAATATATCACTACAACTATACCCTACAAAATAGCTATTGAAAAATAAAAATAAAATAATAACACCAAAATTTAACGAGATTCGGCCAATTATGTCTACGTTCTCGAACACTACCAAAATTATATTTTACTAAGAAAAAGATTACAAAGTGAAACACTACAGAGGAGAGAAAAATATTGTAAAATTGTCTAATGAGTAGACAATTTTGGGATTATAAAACTAAAGAAATTAAGGCTCTATTTATAACAAAAAAACTTTCATTCCCTTTGTTTTTTCTCCGATATGGGATATGACTCTATTTATAACAAAAAAAACTTTCATTCCTTTTGTTATTTTTTCGATATGGGATATCGAAATGAGCCAACATAATCAACACAAACAAAACTTATCTGCCGCTGTGTAGTCTAATGACGAGAATACTAAATTGACGTGTGCACAAAATTTACTGTCTCAAAGGAAAACCATATAGACCAGTACGGATTTTATACACAAGAAGTATTCGTGAACGCAGTAGGTGCTTATCAAGATCAGTCACACTATAACGAAATGCACAAAAACATCTCTGATAATTTTTGATGAGCTATGAACTAACACCTAAATACTTATATTTCTATCCTATATTTACTCGCTTGATATGAGAGAGACAGCAAAAAAGTGAAGGCCTGCGATCCAGTAACCAGTTACTAGGTTACACTTGTTGCCTCTTCATCCTTTCCCAAAAACCAGGCATGTCACTTAGAAAACAAGGAACTAGCTTGACTCTATGTCAGAGTTCAAAATGCAATAAAGAGTTCTGCAAAAAATTACCATCTGCTCCAATAATTAGCAGAAAGATTTGAGAAAAACAGTTTCAGTCACATTTAAGATTGAGGAAGCTGGAAAAATTTTCAGTGTGCCCATCCAAGAATTCCATATCATTGCCGCCAGGAACATCCAACAGCAGCTTCAATGCTGTATCCGAAGAGTCAGTAAATTCACTAGAGCTGAAAGAATCAGAGCCTGTCATGATAATTGTATTTGGTTTGCAGACAACTTCTTGTTCACGTTTGACAGGAATCATCTGAACCATTTTGTCATTGCCAACTGAACCAAACCCAAACTTTGTCGATATAGATGCCTGCGATATAGGACTTTCACATGCTTTCCCGTCTTTTCGATTGATACTGCGAAATGATTCCCCAACTTCAGAGTTCCATAACTGGAGAAAGTGATCATATTCCAACTTAACCGGTGATGATGGGTTAAGCAACAATGACTCCATCGATAGACGGGCCTCAGCCTCAACCCTGGCGCTCTCCCATTGTGCCATGTGCCTAATTGAAGGAGACTCACTTCTGATATCGATGGGCTTGGAGAAGAAGCTAGACTGTTGAATCTGCAACTTTTGATCCACGGGTGAAAGGCGCTTCTTCAGATGAGTGTTCCAAAAGTTCTTAATCTCATTGTCTGTTCTTCCTGGTAATCGGGATGCTATGGCAGCCCACCTGAGATTTTGAGCATTCGAATGCTGAGTACAAGTGAAAATTTTTAATAAACAAAGTCTAGCAATATCTAAAGGCAGGAATTTCAAAACCGTACCAAACCTTAATAGACTTTTTCCATAAGCCAGGAAGCAATATCTATAGGCAGGTTAGTTTATTCCTTTCAAGTGTATTAACATGGAAGGCAAAATCATGTTCAAATAGTAGAATACACATGAAGAACTAAAAAAAAAATTTATTGTAGTCATATGAGGAGGTAGTGTGGATTACTTGTTACCAAGCATGCTCTGAAATTGAATAATTGTAGCTTCTTCTTCAGGAGTAAAAGGGCCTTGTTTAATGTTAGGGCGAAGATAGTTTGTCCATCGAAGTCGACAGCTCTTTCCAGATCGAAGGAGACCTATTCACAAATCATGTCATGGATAATGTTTAAAACTCCTTGGCACTAAAATTCCGAAAAAGCTTCACGGAATTCAATTAGGGAAACCATAAAATTCCCACGACCAAATTGGACTCGACTAGAATCTACAGTCTTGTGATTCACCTATGGTTCAATTGTCTGTCAACCTATTCTAGCAAGAGTTTGATCCTAACCATGTTATCGTTCAAATCGACTGCGTTTCATCTTTCTCCCCCTGATTAGGGGTTCTAACTAGCGACTGGTCAAAATATTTTTGTTTACGACTGACTAGAAAGAGACATGGGAGTTGAAGATGCCCTGAAATAATTAAATAAATAAAATAAGACAAATTTAGGGTCAATATAAGAGCCATGAGGCCCCTTTCGCCTGTAGTAACGCATGGCATGATAACATGGTCTGTGGTATGGCGAAGAATCAAGAAGGAACCCTTCTCGCCCAACTCGCACCAAACAAGCAATCTTTCCTCTGTTACTGCCTTTTACTCCCCGGAGAAAATGATAAGTTTCATCCTTGCAGTTGAATTTTGCGAGATTATATGGTGAATAGCTAGTGACTGGAGTCTATGATAACACACATAAAAAGAACAAAAAAATAAAAAAGAACCTGCATTTCGGGGGAGGGTACGCCAGCTTCCATGGGCATGCTTTTGGATATATTCAATTAAGATTCTGTCTTCTTCAGGAGACCAAGCCCCTTTCTTGATTCCATCTTTATCACAACAAGGAGCTCTTCCCATTTTCCTTTTCTTCTTCTTTATCACCTCCTCTTCTTTCTTTCCATGCACAAAGCCAAATACCAAGAAATGAAAACCAACCCAGTTCTCTGTAACTTATGTTTTGATAAAGCATAAAGCCTTTTTTTATGTAGAAGAGAACAGAGAATCAATTGATGGGATAACTCATCTGAAACGGGTTTAATGCTGTCCATTTTTATTTGCACGAAGCAAGCAAGCAAAACATTATTTTATTTCATTTATTAGTACTAGAGTATAGACTGAACAAAACAAAAGAGAACTGCCAACCATCAGTGCCAGGTTTCATTAAAAAAAAAAAAAGCCTAATAGCATAAAGTTATTAGTATCACAATCTAAATTTGGAGGCAACGATTACTAACTGTCGTTTTGGCTTTGTTGATAGAGATAATGTTACAGGATGCAAGAGTAAGCATTTGAGGAAATGACATCCATACCTGTGGGCTTTAGTCTTCTTCCTCTCCTCGTCAGAGTGAGTGATCCTAGTCTAAGTTGTAACAGACTCTAAGAATTAGTAGTATATTTTATTTTACAGAAGCATACACTTTGGTCAATGCTCTTTCTGTAAGCCTTGGAAACGCAAGATGCACAAGTGACTGACTGGTAAGTTTACATATTGTTGCACAGAAATCTTGTATTATCCTTGATTCCTTATCGACACGGGTAACTTGAAGAATACTTTTCGTTTCTATGTTGGTTGTCAAGGTAAGGGGTGAAGCAATGAAGCGTCATGGAGGATGGATGGTGGGTGACTGGATGTCTTGGGTGTGAAGGCTCCTTTGCCAGTCTACTGATTGAGTTGTTATACTGCTTTGTCGGCGATTTGGACAAAGTCATTCACTGCCTCCAACGAAGGCGCATCACCATTTGCCTTTTCCCCTAGTACTCCCATGTCCGAGATTTGTGTTTTGGGCAGATTTCGAACCGGACATTAGCGTGCTTTCGATATTTGCTAAATTAAAAATTCATTAGTAATATTATTTTTCTTCATTAAATACAAATGGATAGATCCATTTGAATCCTATTAAACTGACTAATATTCAAGCTGATTAATAATGATATGAATAAATTTATATCTATAAAATAACGCTGAATTTGGATAGAGTACTAACAATTTAGTATTATATTCATGCTCAGTACTTATATCTACCGAATTATCAAATTTTACCCTATACATATACTCTTAGTAAACATAAATAATATCAATTATTTTCAATATTTTTCTGTTAAATTAGATGCACAATTTAATATTGATTATATAATTAAACTTATTAATTATGATCTATCTAATATGTCGAATTGAAAATTTTAATAAACTTTTTAATTATTTAACTTTTTTAGTATGTTAGTAGTTTTTTATTTTAATTTTTAATTTTTATTTTTAATATACAATCTCTTTGAATATAATATATATTATTTTAGCTAAATGTCGTTATAAATTAGTAGTTTTATACTTTATATTTCAATTTACATAAATATTTTAAAAATATTTTGATAACTATTTTAGTAATCGGTACCTTATTATCTATATATTACCTGAAACTTATAATTATAAAAATAAATTTAATATTTTAAACAGATATGAGCATAAATATGATAGATATACGACCATTTGAATATTAATGAGAGCATGACACTACCTACTTATCATTATTACTATAAATGAGTTCAAATTTAAAACTTTGTACTACAAAGGAGTGATTCAAATAGAGCTATTATATTTGTACTGGAAATAAAGTTTCAAATTGATAATGATCAAAGGAGTGATTCAAATCGATGAATTAGCCTACCAAACTATCTTAGAATTATTTTTAGGTTCTTTTATTTTTTTTTAATTTTTACTTGTGAGTTTTTTTTAATTTTTTATTTAAAATTTTTTATATGACAATTTTTTGTAATTTAATGAAAATATTATGTAGTTATATTATATATAATTATTTGATAAATAAAAAATATTAGTTTAAAATTAACTTTAAAATTAAAATTAATAATATATATTGATGATACGTTGATGTTAGATGATTAAAAAAAAATAACAATGTCAACCCAAATCAAAAAGTTTGTAATGACAGAATTTATAAATTGATATATATATATATATATATAAAATAGACTATGCAATAATAATTTTTTTCATCAATATAATTCAAGAATTTTAAATTAATACTTTATATCTATTTAAAGTGAATGAGGATTAACTATAATTAGGTAATTTCTACTTGTACTAGGAAAACATAAATTTAATCAAATTAATAAATGTATTTTTTTAGGAAAATCACAAGCTAAATCATGTTTTAAATTGAAAACATATAATTTTTTTTTATTTAAAAAGTCTTTCTTTATAAGAAAATCTATAGTTTTAAACTTTCTCTTCTAAAAAGATGTTTATTTTATTCATATTCTAAAAAATAAAAGTTTTTAAAATGGACTCGATGGGATATACTTGTTTAAAAAAATTAAAATTTTATATTTAATTACTTATATTAAAAAAAAATTACTCACTTATATTTAGATGTATAAATTTCTTATCCTAAAAAAATTTTTTAAAGAAATCATTGCATTTTATAAGTATTAAAATATGAAATAGACTATATAACAATATTTTCTTCGATTAATATAATTTATGAATTTTAAGTTAATACTTTGTAACCATTTAAAAAGTTTAGGAGTAGTTATAATTAGGTAATTCATTTTTAAAATAGAAACATATAAGTCAATCAATAAGTAAATATATTTTTTAGAAAAAGTAAATTATAATTAAATTCTTTTAGAGTAAATATTTAATTTTTGTTACCAATAAAATTAAAAGATAGTTTTATTATATATATATATGTATGTGTGTGTCTGTGCACGCGCATTTATATTCACAAGTATATATAAAAGATAAAGACTATAATATTATTTATATTATTACACTATAATATCGCTATTAATAATTTAATATTAAATTAGATAAAAATTATTATTTATTATTAGATTAAATAATATTAAATATTATTAAATTATGTAAAAATTATTATTTATTATTAAATTAAACAGAATTATTTGATGATATTAAAAATACATTTTATATTTTTTAGACAAATTCTTTCTTTATCAGTGCTTAAACGTACAATATTATTATTTAAAATTTAAGAGAAATCCTACGGGTGTGGTGCAAGAAGTCCTAGAATCAATTGCCCATTCACGGCTATGATGTCAAGCCTGTACAATATTATTTGCGAATTCGTGCGTTCCCTGCGATGATTATAATAAGTAAATTTTAGATAAATTAAATATGTATCTTTATAAAATATTTAATAAATAAGTTGATTTATTAAAATTAATATATATATAATAAATAAGATTTACATATTATTTTGTAATATATTATTATTTTAAAAATAAATTATTATTAAATAAATAAAAATAATAAAACTATAATTATAATTAAATTAATATATAAATTTTAATAATAATATAATTTTTATATAAAAATAAAAAAATTCTTAATTTATTTTTATCAATAATTTTATATTTTATATTTTTAAAATTTTATTTTATAAAAAAATTAAATATTGATCATCATGAAAATGAATAATTTTTTATATTATTTAACTTCTTAAATTATTTTCATGTGAATAGCTTTTTATATTATTAATTTTTTATGATTAATTGAGGAAATTAAATTCTTAATTATTGGCTTACATGTCATATGATAAAATAAAAATGTATTATATTGCCACTTATAAAAAATATTATATTGATAAGATAATTATTTCACAAGTGACAAATATTTATTTAAAAATTGAGTTTAAAACTATAATTAATTATATACTAGTGGTTAACTCGTACATTGCATATTATAACTATAATAATAGATTTAAAACAAATTTATAGTTTATTTTATTAAATAATTAGTTAAATGATTAATTATTTAATAAAAAATTATTATCAAGTAAGTAAAATAAATAAAATAAAAATTTTAAAAATTTGTAATTATATATGAAAGTAGTTGTAATAAATGATTGTTTATTGATTTATATTTTTAATCTTGTGTGACACAATTTTAAGAAAAAATACATTAAAATTAAATAAACTAAATGGTGACAATCAATCAAATAAATAATATTAAGTATTTTATGATAAAAAAATAAAATTAATATATATTAATAAACTAAATATACATTTGTGAAATAATTATAATAAAAAATTATCTATTAATTCATATTTTCAATCTTGTATAACATAATTTTAAGATTAAATTTATTAAATATGAATGAAGTAATTCTTAATAATTTATTATACTGTCATTCGTATTTTCAAAATTTTAAACAATCACTGACATTAATTTAAATTTTGACTTTATTTAAAAATTTTATTTTTTTAGATTTTGATAATTTTTTATTTATAAATTATTTATAATTTTTTACTTTTTAAATTTTTATTTAGAAATTTTTGAAATATGATATTAATTTTTTATTAGAATTTTATTTTTTAAGTTTTTTAATTTTCTATTTAGAAATTATTTTATATGATTTTTTTTATTTAGAAAAATTTGTATATGATAATTTTTTATAATTTAATATAAAATAATGATATATGACTATATTTTATATATTTGTTTAATAAATGATAAGTAATAACTTTAGGGCTAAAATTAATAATATAAATCGATGATGTTGAGTAGAATAAGTGAGAGCAATTCACACTGTATCTAATTCATTTTTGGAGAAGATAACTATATTAGAGATTGGTCCATAAACATTTCCAATACTTCCAAAAAAAAAATTTATATCTAACCATTTTTTTTAACGTAAATTATATCTAACCTATAATATTCGCATTGGGATAATAAATTACGTAATAGTATTAAGGATAATAAATGGATGACGGGTTCGTTTTTTTTCTTTTAGGAAATATTGAGTATTTTTAAAATTATATTGATAAAATAAAAAAAATAATTAATAATTCAGTTCAATTAAAATAAAAAATTGATTGATTAAGAAATCGATTAAAATTTAAAAAATTTTATCAAAAATGTAAAAATCAATCAAAAAATTGAATCTAACTAGTTATATTCAAAATTATGTCATTTTATGAAAAAATTTTAAAAAATTACATAATTTTTACTTGAAGTTCAAATTTTAAGAATATTATTTTCATTATTTTTAGCATGTTATATTAAATTTCTATTTTTTAAATTTTTTTAATATTGAAATATTTTATTAAATTAAATTAAATTAATTGAATTGATAAAATAAAAAAAACTCATCAATTAATTGATTAAATTATCCGTCAAATTTTAAAAAATTGAAAATATCATACATAGATTTGATGTAGCATTAAAGAGTTTGCTTCAAATGCATGCTAGCCCAAATCGTAGGGGAAGCCCAGAAATAAGGCTGACAGCTGACATTAATGGGTCTCCGTTTCTTACAGTACAGCTATAGGCATTAATAATATAATTTATTGGGCCTCTTATACAGTGATTAATGAACCCACAATTGGAGCCTGGTACTTACGGGGCCATAAATTCAGATGGATTCAATAAATGAGATCAAACTTTGGAACTGAAGAATGAATGACTAAAAAAGTTGAAGAGTGGCCTCACGTCTGGTACTGATAGAGTGGGGTCTTCAGCAGGATGTTAAATATTTAGTTTCAATGCCTAAATTGAATCAAATTAATAATTACATATTGTGATTTTATTTTAAAAATAATTTTTTAAATTCCGATTTAACTTAAGATTAAATTTTTTAAAAATTGAACCAAATTGCAAACCTATTACATATATAAATATGAAATTTTAAATAATTTGTAATTTTTTTTTGAGAGTTTTCATAGTCAAGATAATCATTTAAATATTTGATGACTAATATTATAGGTATTTTCAGACTTTAATTTGACTTTATTAGATGATTTCTTTATAATTATAATTAAAATATTTTAGAAGGAAAAACTTAAAAATTATATTTGAAACTAAATAAAATCATAACATTTCAGTATAATTTAATTTAACTTTTAAAAGGATCAAATAAAAATTTATTAATTTAAACCACACTAAATTAGATTGTACGCCGCTATCCTTTATAGTCTGAGTCTTAGACTGAGCATTTTCAAGTCCAATTGTGGGCCGGCTAATTGATCAACAAAAAGCTTAGAAACAAACTGAACACCAAGGAGTCCACTGGTTCATGGCTCAGAGCGCAGTTGATATACCATTACCATTGATCATTTGCTTTCCCAATCCCATGTGCTTTCCTCCATGAATAAAGCAGAGCAAGAAATTACAACAAAGCTTTCGGGGAAAGGAAATGATAATATTCCCATCCTTGTTTAGCACACACAAGGAATAACTTCACCTACTCCTCTTTTGCCCTCTATATATGCCTCAACCCTCACATGCACATTGCTATGATAATTGTACCCTGGGGAAAGGTTAAGCTAACAATAGTTGGAAGGGTGAGAGATGGGTTGCCTCTTGCACAAGGGCCAAGGTAAATGGACATGGACAATGAAAATTTCTCATTTTACAACCAACAAGCAGAGTTCTTACTCCAAGAAATCTCAAGGGGAGCCCCTAGGATGATTATTCGCATTCATCATCATTCTTTCAAGTATCCTTTTTCGTTAATTAATTTCCATATATTATTAGTAAAATATTACTGAACTTTCTTTTTTGGCAATCGGCCATCGTTATTATTATATGTTTTTTTAAAAAAAAAACATTTAATTAGGATAACAAAGTTTCATTAGACTAATAGCTCAGCTCTAGAATACATAGCTCCTAGTTCATCAAATAAAAGGCTCAAAACTTGACAGTTTCTCCTTTAATAAGTTTAAATACGCTAAAACGGAAATAATGAGAAGAATAGAATCGAATACAGATGATGATTAATTATATAACGTGATTACTTTTATGTTTTTGATCCATTAAGCTACTTGGTCGAGAATGGAGTGTGCTTCATCACATTGTGCGATCCTTCATATCCAAGAAAGCTGGCTTTCCTCTACTTGCAAGATTTGCAAAAGGAGTTTGACAAACTCGATAACACCATTATTCACAAAATTACAATACCTTACACTTTTCTCAAATTTGGTAATCTCTATATAAACACACACAGACACATAGTTGATGAAGATACGTCCATGTACTGTGGCTGGTATATATATATATATATATATATCCAAACTCAACATTTGGTTGCAGATGGTATTATTGGGAATATAAAGAAGCAATATATGGACACAAGAACACAGGCTAATCTGTCAAAACTAAATGCTAATCTACAAAAAGATATAGATATTGTTACTGAACAGATTTCTGAAATCTTGGACAGAAAAAGAAATTCAGGTAGGCATTAGTGTACTCTAATTAAGCTTCATTTTCATGCATGTTTAATAATATATATATATATACATTGCAATAATTATAAGGTTAATTACATACGTTATTTATATGTCAGAAATATCAGAAAGAACACAAGCAATTCCTTCAACTGCCTCGTCAATATGTGGTTCCCCACCCCTTGAGGTATATATATACTTATTTAGTTTTTATATTTTATTTTTTAATTAATCTTGGAAACAAAATAAACCTATTTTTTTTTATGATTTTTGTGACCGTACAGGCAAGTTGCACTGAAATGGCCGCCGGTTAGTATTGTTGTTGTTGTTGTTGTTACTGTTCTTTTGTGGGTCAACTTTATTATCACAGATGACATCATGATTGCAAATTAATGAAAGACTTGAATTGCGGTGAAATGTCTAGAATAGATGCTTAATTGATTGATTTATGCTGCAGAAAGTTAACATGATAACTAATTAATGTATGATTAATTAGATGTAACTAGCTTGAATTCTAGAGGTATTTGCACGAGTTTTTTTTTTTTCTTTTGTTCTTTCTTTTTTTTTTTTCGGATAAATCAGAGATTTGAAGAAACTTACATGACCAATAGAACTCCCTCGTTAACATCCAACCTAGACAACTTCATGCTAAGTGAGAAAAAAAAATCTGATTACAAGACTACGTAAGGAGTTCAAGAATCTATAGTGTTGCCCAAAAAAAAAAAAATTAACTAATAGAGTACATTGAGTTCTCTAATAAATAATGTTGATAACTAATACAGAACATCGAGTTCTCCAATAAATAATGTTGAGACAGAGATTTGAACACCCAAGAAGAACATCTCTTTCTTCAAACTCAATCACCCAGATAAAAAGGGAGCTAATTAGGTGAGGGACAACCAGTAAAAAATTCTGTATCAAAGAGCAATACAAGACCATCCACAACAAAAATAAACTCATAGCTTCTTAATCTCAATGTAATAGTACCAAAGGAAGTAATTAGCATTTGTCATCCGAATTTTAGAGCCTAATAAAACTAAAAGTGTTAGAAAAAAAAAAGAAGATAATATAGAGAGTAGTTTTGTGTGTGAGATCACCCTCCTTAAGAAAATTATGATTTGTTTCTTGGTTTTATTCCTTCAAAATACACGAAACTAGATGGCAAATTAGATAGCAAAAAACTAATTTTCTCTCAAGAACGATGAAGCACTTATAAGTGTATTTAGCTAGTACTTGAGTTTAAATGAATAACGTTTCTTTTGGGCCAAAAAACTTTGAGTTAAAATTCTGCAAAAAAAAAAAAAAACATATTAGCTGTTATTTTTGAAAAATAATTAATAAAAAATTATTAATTATTTGTAGGTTTGTTTCGCACGACCTCTTACCCTAAGCGTCCATCTTTGACCATGTATAGTCTTTCTTCTAAAAGCCCATTACTCAACTCATTTGGAGAGTAAAATTTTAGAAACGTTTGCAAAGTTTTGTGAAAAAACAATTTGGGACATTGCTAAATATTCTAACAAATAATTCAGACAAGTGACCAAAAACAGAACATATCAAGGTTAAGGGTACATTTGTTTTATAGATAATATTTTTCAAATTAATAAAAAATTAAATCACTTTTTAAGAAAGATGACGTTATTTTTTAGATTTTGACAGATCATCTAAATGATAAATAAATTTATTTATTATCATTAATTATTTTTAACTACTGACACTCATTATTAGTTGTTACCAATTGATTGTGATAACCAGAAATAGATGAAACTCACAAAATTTTTATTTTTAATATGTTTTTATATTAAATATTCTCTCCGTTTCAAATTAAATGTTGTTTTAAGGAGAAATTTTTGTTTCATAATACATGACGTTTTTCAATTATCTATGAATATTAATTAATTTTTTTTCAAATTTACCCCTTTTATTTTTCATATTATTTTTTATAGAGTGTACAATAATTTATGAAAATAAATAATTAAAAGTAATATAGATTATTTATGTAATAACATCTATTAAATACAATTCTTAATATATGTGCAAAAATCTTAAATAATATCTATTATGAAACAAAGGGAGTAATAAATAATATAAATATAAAGTATTTGTTGTTTAAATTTTATTATAATCTTATGAATAAAAAATTAATATCTAATATATTTTGAACATTAAAAAATAAATTTTTAAAAAATATTTTTATAAATAAATTATTTTCCATAAAATAATCAGAATCTCAATATTAAAATTACAGCATCTTATTAAATAAGAAAATTGGTTTGCAGGTTGATTTCCTGCTGATATCCTTGAAAGAAACCGACTTAATAGCTTTTAATCACCACTACGGCATAATATTATTAAATAACATATTGAAAGGCCCTCAATTTGCATGAGTTCCATAAGCAATGTAAATTAAAGCGTTGACTTTTGGGCAACTGGGTGTATTCAGGGATATGCATATCTTTCTCTAAGACTCGGGCATCTATGGCAGTAATGAAACACATTACTAAAGGCATTTTCAGGCCAACCCTAAATTTAATTACTCTATTAATTATATATAGACTTCTTTGAATACTTATAAATTTCTACTACCCTAAAATAGTGTTTTACTTTTTACCAAACATGCCTAATTTGTTTCATTTTTCTTAATTATATAGGTCATGAAAGATTTTAGTATTTATTTATTGTATATACCAGTTTGAGTCAGCACTAAAGTCAAAGGTACTAGAATTTTTTAAAGATTAATTTTATTTAAATAATATGATGGAGTGATAGAAGTATAAATGATCCGGCTTTCGATAGTCTTTAAAATATTTTTTATGTATAAAAAAATTTGGTGAGCATTACTATTATTATTGTACCTTATTGATAATACTCAAGTAAATACAATCTTATTCTAACTATACTAAAGCCCAGCTTGGTCTCCCTTACAATCACTCGCCAATCTAGCTGGGCCCGACATAAGAGTCCACATAACCGCAAATTTAATGTCCGCAAAACCACAAACCTAAGTAACTCGGACCATTTAGGCATGATTGGCCCACAGCTCATCCCAAAATAAGAAAGTTATCTCTTATCAAGAAATTATTTCTTATTAAAAAAAACAATCTTTATCAAAAAACAATCACTGAACAAGAAGACTTCTAATCTAATTAGAAAATAGACACCCCTAGCCATTGTATAAAGAGCAATACTAAGTAACTCTCACAGGACATACACCTACTCTTTATTTCTCTCTACAAAGACATCACTAACTTAAGTATCAAAGTGGGTTTCCGACTACCAAGTCGAACTCCCTCTCACCTTCATTATCTTACAGGAACCGAGCCAAAAGCACCCGAGTCAACCACCCCAGGTCAACACGAATAGCCCAAACCAATCATTGTGGTAAGTCTCACAACATCATTGGTGCGGTGAGTGGAGGCTTATTACAGTAGCCCTCTAAACCTTTAACCATAGCCTCTCTCAATGATCCAAAAACCCCACAAACTCATCTTCAGTCCAATATTGTGGACAATACACCCCCATCAAGCCTCTCAACTTTAACTTCCCCACTAACACCAAAGAACTTAGCCTCCAGCTTCGTCAATGCCCCAAGTCATTATCCCCAAATCCTTACCTCCAACCTTGGCCCTGACCAGACTGTTGCTCAACTTGTCGCTACTTATGCGGATTTTACAACAACTCTGAAAAGGATTGGGCAAGCCTTAATGCAAAATCATGGTTGCTTTACAAATTGTACCTGTTGAACCACCACATAAGCCACCTCTTCTAACTCAGCTAGAACTAGGGGAAATTTTGGTTTATGAAGGAAGAAAGACCAAGCATTTAGAAATGTGCAAAATCTTCATACAAGCCAGGGGAAAGCAGAGCCATTTGAACAAAAAGCACTTTCTAGAATGATGATGCCCTTAAAAAGAGGGTAATGGAGCTAGTCAAATGAACACGCAACAAAACACTTTGCCTTCGACTACCATTCCTATGATCACAATCCCCTTGCTGTAGAAATCAAGACTGAGTCAGCACCTCACAAATTCAAATTACCTCTCATTAATAACTATAATGAAATAATTGATCCTTACAGCCATCTCTATAAGTTTCGATCTAAATTGAAACTCTGTAACTACTCAGATGCCCTCCTCTACAAGATCTTCCCTATTATGCTTGAAACAGTAGCACAAGACTGGTACTAAGACCTAGCTCATGGCTCCATTCATAGTTTCACTCAACTCTCATAGTGTTTTGTAGCTCAGTTCCTACAAGACAACAAAGGTGAGAAGGGGTCCAACTTGATTGTTGGAAACTCACTCTGATATTTAAGTTTGTGATGTCTTTGTAGAGAGAAAAAGAGAGTAGATGTATGTCATATGAGAGTTACCTGGTACTGCTCTTTATATAATGGCTAGGGGGTGTTTGTTTCCTATTTGAATTAGGACTTGAACTCTTCCTATTTAGTGATTATTTTTTAATAAATATTATCTTCCTTAATAAGAGATGACTTTTTGATAAAAGATAACTTTCTTATTTTGAGATGAGTTGTAAGCCAATCATATCTAAATGGGCCGAGCTACTTACGCTTGCGGTTTTATGGACTCTAATATCGGGTTGAGCTAGACTAACTTGTGAAATTGTGGGAAAGGCCTAACTAGGCTTTGCATACGGTTGGGCTAAGGTCGTATTTACTTGAGTATTATCACTTATAATTCTTTGTTATGCCTTTAGCTAGCATGACTTGAATAAAAACAAAATTTAAAAGAAAATTCTATAGATCACGAATCTAAAAGTGTATTTTGGATTCAATCTAATATATATCATGTGTGACAGAAATATATAAATTATTGTATTTATTAATTCCAATCATTATATTTATGGTGAGGCATCAAAATTTGTTCATAAATTTAATTTTGGTCGTAAATATACAAGAAATGAGCACTTAGACAGTGAAAGATAGATTATATCAATTTGTATAATATATTCAATTTAATGGTTAAGATAAAGATAAATAAGCATATATAACAAGCAACATGTAGGGACAAATCATAGAAATTGGACATGGGTTCTTTATTTTTCAAACAAGTAAACGGATGTGGTGTCTCCTAAAGCAACTAAAATGGAAGAATAACTTCTAATTGTACTGGTCATATAATTGCCAAAAGTCCTTCATACACCTCTACAGCTAGCTGGTTATAATTTCCCTAAAGAACCAAAAGTCTAATTATTTGAAGTACAATTATAAATTATTCTTCCTCTCATACAGTTGCTTCCAAAGCATGCCTTCTGCTCGTCATCATCATCAAATGTACATCAAATCGCTCCTCATGTTGAACTCACTACATATATCCTCTCCTGAGCTAAAATCAACAAACTCATTTCCCAGATTCTGGCACTCAAATTTGAACTGTGAACTGAATATTGCATCAATTCCCGAGCCATTATTACTGTTCAATAAATAAGGTTGCGTGAAATTGTCCTGGAAACTGTAATTATGGTCAAACCCACCTTTGGAAATCATTGGCTGATCACCTGAACTTGAAAAGCAATCAAGGGAAAGCCACTCGGCGAACATTAGTTTAGGCATGGAGTTGCTTCGGTTAGCCTTTTTAGGAGATTCAGATAACTCTGGAACCGATTGATCTGTGTGCGTTTGTGATTTCTCATTATTCGTTGTTGATTCATAACTTGGAGTTTGCACTGTTGATGGTGAAAGTTCCACCATGTTGTTACTGTTATCTGATGAGCTCGTGTTATGTTCCATTCCTTCGTCAGCTTTGATCAACTTTTTCTTCAAATGGGAATGCCAATAGTTCTTTACCTCATTATCAGTTCTTCCAGGCAAATGCTGTGCTATTTGAGACCACCTGCTTAATATAAAACATTGATATTATGGAGAAATCTACCAGATTAGTTATTCTGAACATATCTGAGGAGTTGTCAAAGTTTTGAGCATCTGATGTACGAGACAAGAATTGATTGATCATATTGCATTTTATCCAGTATAGCTAGTACTAATGTAATTATTTTTAATATTATTTCATAGTTTACTATAATTCACCAGTGAATATTTACTTAAGTACTAATAAACTAACAGAGGAGTAACAAATTTAAACTTGAATTAGAGTGAAATTCATCAAAAATCAAACTCAAATTTCCTTCTCATATAATTAGCTTGTGCTTGCTATTATTATTATTATTATTATTATTATTATCATTTTTTTTTTCCAAAAAAAAGTTCTGGGTAGTGGTGGTGCCCTGAGTGACCCACATATATGTTTATGGTTATGGATATGTATTTGGAACAAATAATCAATGAATTCACTATTAATATTGTAAATTGCTTACTTATTGCCTAACAAGCGATGAAGGGAGAGGATTGTGTCCTCCTCTTGTAAGGAAAACACCCCTCGTTTTAGTCCAGGTCTCAAGTAATTAATCCACCTTAATCTGCAGCTCTTTCCATTCCTCTGCAAGCCTGCACTCACATTTTTATATGTGTTTATTATGAACTTAAAATCCTAAATATTCCCCTAAAACAGATTAGAGAATAGTAGAAAGTCAACTGTAACAATAATGGGGTATTTTAGTCATTGTAACTCGAACTCATTGTCAAATCTCTGCAAATATGATAGCGGTCAATTAATCTCCGTAAAAAATAAAATATAGGTTTCGAAATTCACTATATATTTTAATTTTCGTGACGTGACAAAATGATTGAATTTGTTTTCTTTGCAAATTACTTGCACAAAATTTACTAAATAAATCTTAGAGATATCAACATGTTGATTATATGATTAAACAACGTAATTATGAATCTTAAAATTATTCGCTCTAAATTATAAAATAAAATAAAAACAAGTGTTTATCAATGTTAAATGGATCGCAATTACTGTTGGAGAAAATTGTATGCCAATTCCTGAATACATATACAAAAAGTCTATGTTGCGTTGTGAAATGCTGAATAAATGGGGAACCAATGTCAGTGCTAATGAAAGTTGAAAATTTGATTCCGGATTTTCTAACGAAAATTAAAATAAATGAGGAGGAAAAATAGAGCTATCTGTATAATTAACGTAATAAGCTTTAATTTAGTTTTTATTAATATAGTTTTATTTCTTGATTAACCAAATTTAATTGTTGCATTATCAATCTAACAACGATGCGCAATGCCCGCGATGTAATGAAGATATATTAAAGGGTAAAAGTTAAAAAAAAAAAAACTGACCGGCGTTAATGGGGACGGAGCTCCAACAGCCATGGCCATGTTTGAGGACGTAATTGCTAAGCCTTTGGTCTTCTTCAGGTGACCATAGCCCTTTCCTGTGCTTTGGCTTTGGCTTTGGCCTTTCTGAAGACTTGTGCCCCATTTACAACACCAAATCGAGAGAGGAAAACCAACTTAAGTATATATAATGACTTGTTTTTGATAAAGACAGAGAAAGAGAAAGTGGGTATGGTTTTGTTTTTGATGGATGCAATGAACAAGCCGACCATAAAACCTTTGGTATATAAAGCAAAAGGATTAGTTAAAGTTTATCTTATTTTATTCTAACTATAGGATTATAAAAGCATGACCTTATCTAACAAACCCCAATTTAAATAATAATAATAATAATAAACAAACAAGCAGAAGCTTTTCCTTTTTTTAAAAAAAATTTAATGAAGAACTTTTCTATTCTTAATATATTTTATTTAGAAATAATATCCCGTAGTTTGTTAATCCTTGATCAAGAGAGGGTTTTTGTTGAAATTTTGGATTTGTAAAATTATGAGCATTTTTTCCCACAGCAAAAATTATGAACATTAACTGCGAGATAAAACCCTAATATTATAGGATTTTTCTTCTATTAGATTTAGCTTGCAGCCTCATGGATAGGGGTGACCAAAAATCAGACCGAACCAAAACCCAACCGAATCGAGCTGGTTTGGTTCAGTTCAGTTTGATCTTTTAATAAAATCGACTTGTTCTGTTATAATTTTAAAAAAATTTGGTTTTCGGTTTTTGGTTCAGTTTTTTAGATAGAAAATCGAAAAAAACTGAATTAACAGAAGTAATAAATAAATCAAACTAATTTAAATCAAACTAAATTTAAAATATATGTAATTTAATTAAAACAAACCGAACCGAATTGAATATTTAGAAGATCAGTTCGGTTCAATTTATAGATATATACATTTCAGTTTAATCGGTTCGGTTAGTTCATTTTTTTCAAAAATTTCGGTTTGGTTTGATTATAAATATAAAAAATTTAATTTATTAAAATTTGATAAAAAATCAAACCGAACCGCCCATTTGCTCACCCCTACCTATGGATTATTCAATATAACTCTTGTGTTTTTTTTTTCAATAAAATCAACTTTGTCATTTCATTAACCTATTTTTTATTTTTCTTTATTTTTCTAATTTATGGAGTAATACATTGGGTGCTTTTTTCATTTTTTTGTTGAGCATTTTTCCTCTTTGTGATAATTATTCCTATATTTTTTAATTAAAATCGATATTTATTGATTTTGAAATATTTTTAATTTATTTTAAACAATGAACGTAATTTTTAAAATGTTATAATAATTTTGATAAAAATTTCATTCAAATATATATTAATATATCAAAACAATTTTAAAGCAATGTAAAAGAGACCTATGCAAGTTGAAATATTTATCTCATTAGGTAAGATTTCATTATAATTTTTCAGTTTCATTGTCAAAATTTTTGGTGTTTTAGATATCACATGGTCATTGAATTGATTAAATAACACTCTCTTTGAAAAAATATATCCTTGTGGTTGAATAAAAAACAAATAATACCTACTTTTTCTTTACAAGAAAAATTGCTATGATGTTTCAATATATCCTTCAAGTTTTAGTTTTTTTTTTTTTTTTTTTGTGAATTCATCAAAAGACATCCAAAGGACAGCTTAGTTCTATATCTCACCAATTCCCAAACCTATATTCCAAAATTAATCATCTAATGAAAATTTTACTATTATTTCTAATATTTAAACTATCGGTTCACTCAAACAAACAAAAATGCTGATATATTACATAAACCCTTATGCAGTCCCCATAAAATGCCTCAATTTGATGATATTTGAATTTGAACATGGATAACTAAACTGTCTTCACATCATTAGATTTAATTCAACTAAAATATATAATATCTTATTAAGCTATATTTTATTTTACAGAAAATAATTTATCTATCAAAAATATTTTCTGAAAATATATCTTTAATGTTCAAAATATATTAAAAATATTAATTTTCTCTTGATTTATAATATTATAATAAAATCTAGAAAATAAACACATTACATTTATATTATTTATTATTTAATATAAAAATATATTAAAAATAAATAAATTATATGAGTTCTACCAATCATGACCATTACCGATCAATAATGAGTATCAGTCGCTAAGGATGATCAATAACAATAAATATAAATTTATATGATTAATTTTTCATTTAAATGAGTTTATTAACATTTAAAAAATAATTTTTTATTTTTAAAAAGAAAGTTATTTTTTAAAAAAATGACTTAATTTTTTAATTAAAAAATATTTTTATTAATCAATTTTTTTGAACATGTCAAAATATTAAAAAAAATAAAAAATATTTTCTATGAATCCAATGTAGCCCAACTCTTTTAATTAAGAAATGGTGATGTGAATATAAGTATATATATTTGGTATAAGCAAGAAATTTCCCTCAAACCAAAATTCCCATCAAATCCAAAAATAATAACTATTAAGATATCTCATTGACTCATAATTAACCGTAGGTACTGTATATACTTAATGACACTTTAAAACGTAATTTATGAGGTGTTTACTTTGATTAATTCTCATTGGACTGCCTAACTGCAGTCATGGCGGCCTCTTTGCTCGGCAACTTCTTGTCACGTTGTTCTTTTTTTTTTTTTTTTTTTATCAGAACCTTATTCATTATTATTATTATTATTCCAAAAGGAGCTCTTTCTCTCCTCTCCATTCGTAAAGCAGAGTACTTTACTAGCCACAAACTCATTGTTCATTGATTTTATTGATTTTGTTTAAATATAAAGTGATAATTTCATCATATTCAGCCTCTTTTTGTTAATTTGTTTTAGGCCAAAAGCATCCCCCGCCCCCTAAACTTTACAAGAAAAGTCTTTTCAGCCCCTTACTTTCTATTTTAACCTATTATCTCCTTTAATGTTTATTTTTAGCCCATTAAATACCCAAAACTCCAGTCAACACATGCGTGTGTAACACGTTAGAGTTTGGTAAGTGAATATTAAAGTCACATGTCGACCGGAAATTCTCTCTCTCTCTCTCCTGTGCCACAAATATTACAAACTTCTTTGATAATTTTCAATAAGGAATAACCTCCTCATTTTACTACACAAATAGTGCCCAGGGAGATTTTAATGCTAGTGGATCATCAATAATGGCTAAGGAGATTGCAGCAATCAGATTCTATGAGCATGCGATTGTGAATAAATTGTTTGCTCAATCATGGAATGAAAACATAAATCTTATGTAAAGAGAAATTTTGGACAAATATTTAGATTTATTTTAAATAAAATTCTACTTTTCTTACTTCTTCTTCTCTTTGATATTGTTGGTCTTTGTTTTTGATACTAGTGTTGCCAATTGTAATAGAAATAAAGTGTAGCAATAATAAAATAATGTATATCAATTATTTGACAAAATGTCTAATAGTGATAAGTGCATTACCAGCAATGAAACATGAAATGAGTATATGACTAAATAATCACTATAATTAAATTATTGAATTTGTCCTAAATGCCATGAACAATCAAATGAGAATAACTTTACTGAATTACGAAAAGGGGCAACCATGAATAATTGATTTGATTAAGTTTGCTCGACTATGACATAGACAAGTTATTGCTCTCTATATTATTAATGGTGCATTTATAGTGGTAAATTGTGTTGTAGATAATTTTGTGAATTTATCTTGATTGGTGTTGTTAGAAGCCTTATCAAGATTGTTGTTATTCTTGTTATTGCCAATCGAAGAATTCATGTGAGTTTCATTTTTCTTTTTAATGCCTACAATCTGTTTGTTAAAAGTTGTCCATTAAATATTTATTTTACAACGTTATCTCTTGAGTCTAGAGAGAAATTGGAGAGAGAAAGGGCATATAAAAGGTGATTTGGATTCTATTCAACCACCTTTTTTCATGTCATTGGTGCGTGACTTTCACCTGCATAAGTTTCATCTTGTAAAGCTGATCAATTGGTCATAAATAATGCTTTAAGAATTCAATAGGTGGAAAATAAAAATTGAAGGAGATAATAGGTCAAAATAAAACCTGAAAGGGCAAAAAGAATTTTCTTGTAAAATTTAGGGGGCTGGAGATGATTTTGGCCATTTGTTTTATTTATATATCATTATCATCATCGTCATGAACATCTCTTTGCTAAGTTTGTTAGTTCAGTCTATTTTTCATTGAGCTTTTTAGTTCACCAAGTCAAGTCCATGAGTTTGTATCCATAAGTGTGCTTCTCGATGTAATTTGAAATTTCTTTATAAAAACTCCTCCCACTACATTGATATAGTTGAAATTTCATTTCTAGAAAAATTTCTATAAAATATAGGAAAATCATAGTGGGAGAGAAAGAGACCACAGAGAGCCCAAAATCAAACGCGTGCCATACAGTATTTTGGAAAGATCTTTTTGTTTCACAGCACATAACCGACGATCAATAAACTAACGAATTGATGCCATAATTTGTTGAATTTTTGTCAATAATTGGCTTTGTATCTACTTAAGTAGTTTGATGAACTTCAATTTTAAAGTACTCTTTTTTCGTCCAAAACAAGAAAACTTTAAAATAACTATGAAGTTTAATGATGAATTTATTTTATTATTAGATAAAAAATAAATAACAAAATAAATATAAATGACAAATAGGTTTCATAGCTAAATTTAGTGTCAAAATTTGACAATAAATTTAGTCACAAATTGTTTGTAATAAATATTGTCCATAATTTAAACACACATCAAATAAATATCCTTACCTTCTCTTTTATATCTCTCTTTCTCTTCCTCCTCCCTTCCTTCTTACTGTCTTTGTTTCTTTCTTCCTGCCTCTACCTCCATCGTGTCACCCTCCTTCCGACACCATGAGTTATGCTTGCCTGCGCTCACGTATGCGAGCATCCTTATCTCACCACACCTCTTCGTCAATAACCCCTTCTCCCGCCTCAAATTCTGCCTTCACCAAGTAAGTGATGTTTTATTTTTATTTTTTTAATTTAAGGATTATTTTATATTTATAGTATTATTTTAGGATAATAATATTGTATTTAGGTTATTATTTGATGATTTATGTCATCAGATAATTTAGGATATTTAGGATTATCCACACTAAGGGAAAAATCCCTAATAATAAACCCAAGAATGAGAATCAATATTGAAAATACATTGAAGCATGAGTTCTTTTTCCTATAACCACGAGGGTTTAAGAAAGAGGTTTGGTCTTTATGTACTTGAACAAAGCATTAAAAATAAAATTTTTGTGAATATATCTCATAAAAAAAACATATTTTCGTATTAATTTTTTCTTAAGACATTTTCATTGTATCACTTTGTTATTTTAATTTTTTAACGCATTACTCATAGAATATAAAATTTCAAAAAAATTAAAACCTTAGCAATGCACTAACAATATATTTCTTTTTCTAAAAAATTTTAAATTTGTAATGGATTACCAAAGAAATAAATATTTTTGAAAAAGACGTAGTGAAATTTTATTTTGTAAAAAAATTAAACTGAATTTAGTGACAAAATTAATGAGAAAGAAATAATTAGCGATTGTAGCACATCTAATTAGCGACAGAAATTTTATCAGTAAATTAGTGACAAATTATATATTTCATTGCTAAATTTTTATTGATAAGAAATTTAGCAACAAATATTTTGTGGGTAGACTAATTTAGCAATAAAATTTAAGAATTCAGCGATGAAGATTTTTATCTCTAAATCTTTTTTATATATATATACTGATCCATTTCATTTGACATATGATATTTGCATACAAAAAATTCGGATTAAATATTATTCATTAAAGACTTTCTGAAGGGAAATAAATAAAATATCTAGATATGTTTCCATATTGGTGAAAGCAGAAGCTGTACCTCAACCACTCTCTCTATTTATATAAATAGTGTAAAAGTCGATGAAGTTGAGTCTTATTAAATTGAAAATTTTACATTTACATTGACTTGTAAGATTTTTTAAATGTTTTGTGTATATGCATTATGAAATGGTTGTATAAATGCAATGTCATATAGTTATTTTCAAACTGGTGAAATTATGAATGTAAATATCGACAAAAAGTAGATTTTTTTTTTTAGAACAGATGAAAATTAAATTTGAATACGAATTTAAATATCAATTGAAGTTACATTACGTAGCATTTGCGACCCAAGCAACCTAGCCAGTCTGGCCAAAATTTTTATTAAATATTGAAAACTGCCTTTACAAGTCAAAACACATACAATATATATAGGAAACCCAAATTTTTAACTTTGATAAGAATTAATTTAATTAAAATAAAAAATTTTCAGTTTTGACAATTGATATATTGAGTCTCTTTGGTCTGGACTTTAAAAGAAAGTTTGGCTTCATATCGATATTCATTTCAATGACCGAATATCCACCCTGATGGTTAAATCAGCCATTATGAGAATAATTGAGCATATATGAGCTAGAATGGAATAAACACCTAAAATAGATACTTAATTGGAGCTATGAGACAGTGTCTTATTCAAACAAGTAAGGGATGAGTTATTCTTCTCAAAGTGAATTGCCCGAGATGAACTAAAGAAATCATGGCTCAAGTAAACTCAATATAAGATGTTGGCCTGATTGACGCTGAACTAGCCTTATAGCCGATAGATCGAGTCCAGTTTCAATATTTAGTCTTATATATATATAAGACTAAATATTGAAACGGTTCTCAAAACTAAAATTACTATTAAAATAAAAAAATTAAAACAATAAAAAATGCAAATTTAAAAATCAAAATAATAGAATTTACTTGAAAAATGATGGATATCACAAGTAACAATTATGAGTTTAAATCATTAGTTTATTTTCGATTGAATTACAGTCTACAAATACCAAAATGCCTCTTTTAAAAATACCTAAAATTAGAAAAATACGAATATTAAACTATATCAAACACCATAATTTTTATCTCATTTATTTATAAATATCAATTATTGTTCATCTGCCACATCACAATTCCAAATTAGGACAGTTTTTTTTTTTTTTTTTTTTGGGTTTTAAGCGAAGATAATTTTATTTTAGTTTTATTCTTTTTCATTTTCAAGTGGACGTACATGTTGATATTTTTAAGCAAATACACACGTTAGCAATTAGCATAATAGACCCCGTCAATTTTCATTTGCAGTTTTGTTCACTTCGCTTTGTCATTGTTGTTCTTTTTAATTACTTATATGCCAATGCTATGCGTAGATAAGTGCAGCACCCAACATAATAGAATTCCAAATTCTAAATTATGCAAATATTATATGATCATTTTATTATTAGGTAATAAAAACCACCGGCATTCCAACTATTTTTTGGTAAAGTAGAAGGATTATTAATTTTTCAACTTGACATTTAGTTATTTAAATCAGCAGCTTCAGCTTTACAGTACAAGTCAATGCCCAGCAGCGCCAATCATATTCGTCTTTAAATAAAATTAATTAACTAAAATACTAAATAAATTTTTAAAATTGTTTTAAATTGATAATAAAGGGCAAAATAAATTTTTTTTTGTTAAATTTATCCCTGAATTTTTATTATTTCATCATAAAAGCTTTTTTTTCGTGAAAATTACTTTTTATAATAATTTTACTCGTTCATCCTATCGTAACAAATATAAAGAGAGAAAAGTTAAATAATAATATAATAGTATATAAAAATATTCTCAAAAGTACTCCTCGTAAGGCAATAAGTCTCTATAGAAGCAGAGACATGAGAAAAATTATTCTCATCAGAAGAATGGGATAGAGAATGATGATTGTTTTTTACTTTCTCATTTGTCACGGATAAGTCAATATCCCCTTTAATCAATATTTTAAATTTTTATAACGAAATAATATAAAATCGAGGGTAATTTTGACGAAAAATGACTTTTATGACGAAATAATACAAGATCGATGATAATTTTGATAAAAAAGTTCATTTATCTTTTATTGTCGCTTTAGGACAAATTGATAGATTTATTTGATACTTTAGCCAAATTTAATTTCACATTGCTGTCGGCCATCATTGATTAGTTTTTGGTTGAATAGCTTTGGATATAATCATGATTTTGGTGGTGGCTTCATTACCAATAAGCATATTTTTGGACCAACTTGTACACAAATTGAGAGCAAATTTCTCTTTAAGTGATTTAATGATTCTCATATTAATTTATTGCATTTAAATATGAAGTATTTTTAAATATTGTCTTTAAAAATCAAATATAAAAAATTAAGAAAGAAATAAACTAACCTTGAGATTGTAGGCTAGGCTTTATATTCACATAGTGCTTGAAAGGGTTGGTTGATTTATTGAAGGCTTTGTGATTCAAATGCCTGTTCTGAAGATTTTTTTGGTACATCCAACGTTTATAAAGCTCATATGTTATCTGGGTTTCAATCTTTATTGACCTTTCATAATATGAAATTAGTCACTTCAGTATAAAAAAAATTAGTCTAAAACTTAAAAAACATTTTTCTTTTTTATATTTCGATGGTTAGGGGGTAATACCCCCATAAAATTAATTTCAGATTATGTCCGATAAAAAGTTGTACTATATGTATTTTTGATATATGCTCTTCTTTAATCGGGAAAAAAAAAAGAAGAAGCACAGATTGGTTAAAAGCATGGACTTTTAAAAAGTATGCATAATGTGGAATAATCTTCCATTAGCTTGATGAGATTCTCATTTGCTATCTATTTCTTCTTCTTTTGGCCTGCTTCCCTTTCGGACTACAAGAATCGCTTAGAAGGACTTGTATGAATAGAACTTTATTCTACTTTAATTTCAATTTTTTCTTTAAACTACCAAATGATTCAACTTAATGAAGAATTAAGAATAATGTAAAAGGACAGTGGGATGAATCTTGAGAGCTACTGTTCATTAAAAAATTGCACCCTTAGCCGTCTGCTCAATGGGGTGGCGCTATGTGTTCCATGTCCGACTCATTTCCGGTGGCTTACTTAGTCAAGTGATAATGACATTACAAACGAAACTTCAGAACAAAAACATTCAAACAAAAAAGTGACACAAACCAAACACGCCATACCGTTAAAGAATTAATAGAGATTTTAAAACTCTTGATAATCATTTAGAGATCATTAAATAAGTAATTATTTTAAGCATATGTATCAAGCACGTTCTGTTGTGTGAGATAGATGATGCAAATTGATTAATTAATTAAATTACCCCTCAAGAGTCTCTAATGTGGTCCCTCTATTTATCTCCATACATATGTATCTAGGAACCATACAATAATAAAAAAAGACAATGAAAAATTATAAAGCCAATATTGAAGGATATATAGAATTAAAAATAAAATGAAACATAAAGTAAACAATATACTTAAATGAAAAGGACTACATCTCATTATGTAGTCTAAACTTCATTCGACTTTCAATCAACATTAAGAAAAAAAGTTTAAAATGAAACATGAATAAAAAAAACTAATTATTGAATTATTTTTTCTTTAAAAATGCATTATTCTTCCCAAGTAATTTTCATATTAATTATACCATAGTGACTAGCTTTTAGAATGCAATATATATAATTTTGTTTGCACCATATTTTAGTTTTGAGCTAGAAAATAAAAATAATTTGATGGATTAATTACTAAAAGATTTTCGGAATTAGGTATGAATTTCAAATAAATTCTAACTTTTGGTTCTTATCAATGAAGAAATTTAATTTTTTAACTTTTAAATCTATCCTTTAATTAAATTCAGTGTCCCTTAATTTTTCAATTAGTTTAATCATATCTAAAATAAATTGTATATTCTAAATAAAATAACATATTTTTTCTCAACTGTAGTAATATAATATTTTTTCTAATTTATTAAGAAATAAAATATGTATTTATCATTCTCTTTATTTATCAAATATTTAATATCTAATATTTTTAATAATTAATTTAAATAATACAAATTTATAAATTGCAGTATAATTAATCTATAATAATACAATATCATCTCTATAGTCAAATCCAAAAATATTGATTATACTTAGATTTATAAATTTATGCTATTCAAACCAATTATTGAAAATAATTTTATATTAAATATTTAATCAAATAAAAAGAATGAAAAATTATATTTTCATTCTTACTAAATTAAAAAAATATATCAAAGGGTCTTGAAATTGTGTTATTTTCAAAATAAAACCCATAAAATTTTCACTTCATTATATATTGTGGATGTGTTACTTCGTATTCTGCCATAAAAATCAATCCAATAAAAAATTTCAAATGAAATTGCATAGGATGCTTGGTTCTTCAGCTTGTATTATTTTTAGGGCAAGTATTTGGCGGAAAATATTAAATTTAAACAACAAATGATATAAATAGTCAGCCGATTCAGTTATGGTCAATGAAATTATTTTAAAAGGCATAACCAAACGTACACAAGTCAAGTACCCAATTTTCAGAATGGCAATGGCTTTCTTCAAAAAAAAAAAAAAAAACAAAGGAATGTCAGTGGAAATTTTACAATCCCGCAATCATTATCATCCGCTTAAAAAAAGACTTGCAATTATCCCAGTGGTCGCAGCCGATGCCACATATTTTATTATTATTGTCCTAATGCCCAATAATACGTGTAAACCATGAGAGACAACACTAGTATTTGCATACCAAAGAGATACGTACCTAAAACCTTGTTCTGTCGTCATGATAGCAAAAGGACGGCAGTTATCAAATAGTATATTTGAGCTGTAGCTCATGTACGAAGCTTGTAGATTAAGAAAAATAAAGTTGATTGTATTGGTTTTATTATTAGAGTAGTTTATTTCATCCACAATTTTATAATCCTAAAGGAGGAATTTCGGAAAGTGTAACCTACAAAAGTTGTCCCATCTAAAAGCATGTAAAACAATTTTGTTTAATTTGGTGTTTGTGAAGAGTTATGGTTCTTTCATTAGGGTTGGTTCACAACCAATCGAAATCTCTTCAGTCTAGCTATTTTCATATATTTTAATGATCTTTTATGTTAATTTAGACAAAGTTTAAAATATGAAATTTGTACGATTATATCCCCTATAAATTATTGTGAATCAGTTTTGCTTACTTTATTGTGTGGAAAGAGATAAATCACTTTTATTGTGATTGACCCAAAACTTAATGAAATATGTTTAATCTCTTAATTCTATATTTCAAGAATTTGATGGTCATAAAATGAGAATTTGGTGATATGTCAAACTTAAAAGTTGTATATTTGTGTCTAATATACATTCTTATGAAATAGTTTTGCCAAATATCATGGTTAATGAGATATTACTTTTATATTGTGACTAATTCTCAATGTGTTAAAACCTGCTCACCTGAGTTGGTCATTTGTTTTGCTAACTTTATGGACTAAATTAGACAATGTGTAAAACATGAGAAAGGTTCATATATGTGATATGTATCTGCTGGTAAATCAGGAGTTAACAAGATTTAGTAGTGTTTAGTATAAATGCTAGAGTAGTAAATTGAGGATTTTTATTAAATAATTAAAAAATAATAATTTAGTAAACTTTACAAAACAGTCGCCTACAGTGAATACAACTCCAATCTGCTTCACTTTTATCAACTTTTATTTATAGTTTTTTTTATGAATTTTGTTGTTTTAATAAAAAAAGTCAAAATTATCATTACTTCATTATTATTCTTAAACTTTTATTATTCAACTACAACTATGAATTATAATATTATACTTATTTATATAAAAATAATTTATTTAAATTATTATATATAAGTTTTATAAAAAAATTATATGTAGGATATTCTAATTATTAATATATTGACATATACTGATTAACATTAACAAAAAATAATTATTAAGATTTCATAAACATAAATTAATAATTATAACATTATAAGTTTTGAAATTATACTTTACAAGCATATTTCAAAAATATATTATTTTATTATATTTTAATTTTTAATATATTTAATTCAATATATAAAATATTAACAATATATTCTTATTAGTCATTTTATAAACTAATAGCAACGACTAGATATAATTTATCATGCACTTAATATCAAACCATTATCAGCTAACAATTATCAACAATTGTTATCAGTTATATCCACATAGCTATCCCAAACAGTCTATTAAGCTTTTGACTTTTATTAACCCAATTGTACTGAAAAATATTAATTTGAGGCAAGGGTTATATTGATTTTATGTTTGTTAAAGACTTTAGGGTTGAGTTGACAATTCTATAACCATATTTGTTAGGATTTCAACCCATACACAACCTTCAAATTATCAGCAATGGTTCACTAATTCCAATCAAAGCCGTCTCCAATTTCTAATGCCAAATTGCAATTGCAACATATCCATTGGATGAGGTTATTATCGTTATTATAAATATTTCCTTATTGCTTTCCTCATGCTTCACTGTTTGATGACGCAGTTGGGAAACTCATGGTTTGCTTTTTCTTGTTAATAAAAGAAGAGCATTAATATTTTCTCAAAAAAAAAAAAAAAAAAAAAGAAGAGCTTTGATCAATTAATATGAAGCTCATAACTAGATAAAGTTTTAAGTGCATTTGGAATATTGGCCGTTAGATCATAGTGTGTGCTTTATACCATTATTAAGATAATCAAGTAAATAATGAATTGTTAATAATATTTTTAGAAAATTATCTATAATTTATTTAACTTATTTAAAAGCCTACCAATCATAATAAATTTTACAATAAAAAAATTAGCAGTAAATAATAGTAAAACTTAATTATGATGATTAGAATATAGTAGACAGAAGACAGACTTAAATATATATCACTCACATCAAATTAAATATCCTAATCAAAGTATTATATTCTCTTAAGAATAATTTTTTTAGAATAAAAAATTGATAAATTTCTTATTTTAGACATATAATAAAATTAAGATTTTCAAATGTGGCTTAATCTTTCATCAAATGAAAATAAAAGACCAGAGGTTAGAAATTCAACCAATGTCAAATTGGATTTTAATCAGAGATATTTATACATAAATATAAAAAAATTTAGTTAATTTTACTACAATTGATTAAATAAGAAATATTAAATAGTATAGAAATAAATAATTTATAATTATTGAAACTTGATAGGTAACAATTATCAATCAATAATTAGAAGTTAATTTTTTTCAAAAAAAATAATAAATATTGCATTATACTCAAATATTTGAAGAAATTATTAAATTAACATAAATCAAATATCAAAATAATAAACCTCCTTTAATGAGTCACTTATAATTTTTACAATAATCTTATTGTTTATTAAAATTAATAAATATTATGTCACAAAGTAATTAATGTATAAAACCTGAAATCATAATAAATTTATTTTTAAATTTTATTGAAGAACTAGAACTAAAGTAATTATAATATATTTTTATGAATGATAACATAATGGATTTAATTTTAATATAAAATTAGTTCAAAATCTAAAATTTTAAAAAATCAATAGAAGTAATTCATGTTAATTGGGTTTTAATCGAGTTTGTCAGAATTTGACAGATTTCAATAAAATTTTATTTTAAAGAATTACTACACCTGACTGAAGGTAAGAGATTAATTCTCTAATTTACTAGTTAAATTGGCTGAGTCTGGCCGAGTTTAATAACTTTAAATAAAACACAGAGGAATAACTAAAACAAAAGGAGAAACTAACTCTAAATGATTACATGTTTTTTATTGGAAAATTCAGAAAGAAGTCTAAAGTTCAACCAACATAATTAATGTTATTCTGGTCTTTTTGTTAATATGAATTATCTGCTTGGGAGATATTTTATCTTTAATATCTTAAAGATCTTTGTTTTAGTCCACTTGTAAAGTATTAAAATCCTCATACAACCAACAATGTCAAGACGATTACGACTGGCAAAAGAAATGTGGCCTGTTCTTATTGAAGTTTCAATTCAACTATTCTTTGTCCGCCTGCAGCATTTTAAAATACTTTTTTTTAAATGAAAGAGAATAATTATTATTTATAAAATAATAAATATAAAATTATCAATATAAATAAAAAAAATTAAGACTTATTTTCCATAATAAGTTATATTGATATCAAATATATTAAATCTAATTCGAAAAGTATATATATATATATTTTAGAAATTTAACTATATTGATAGACAATTGAACTTGTTTCATTCAGTAGCTATATTTTAAGAAAATAATCCTCCTAGCCACTAATGAAGCGGGTTCAATTGCAATTCAATATTTTTATCTTCAAATGAGTTTAATTGAATTATTATAAAAAAATGATTATTTCAATAATATTTTAAATTAATCTCATAAAAGGATAATAATTACCTTTCATATAAGAAAAACCATACTTTCATAAATGAAAAACTAAAAATTATCGTTAGAATTATAAAAAAAAATAAGCAAAACCATAAAGAAAAATAATGAAATTATAAGTTAAAGTTGATGATTTAATCTATGGTAGCCCAAAGAATGAGGAAAGAAAAAAAATTAGAGAGAAAAGGTGAAAAGAGAAAACGACTGTGTTTTCAAATAATTTAATAATAGAAAAGAATTATTGTTTTTCTAATTTGATGTTTGGACCTTATATTTGAATTTTGGATGTTTATGTATTTTCAAGTTTGTTTTAATCATTATGAATAAACTGAATGGCTAATCTATTATGTGACCGATCTTATGGTTGTTTTTTATGTACTCCTTTTGATGGAAATGAAATATTAGCTTATTCAAAACAAAAATAACATAATTATAATTGCTTTTTTTCAATAAATTTAGCTTTGATTAAAATTTTAAAATAATTAGAGTCTTTTTATTATCCATCCATTTTATATGTGTGTATTGAGTGAATTTATAATATTATAGATAATTGCATACTAATAAAATTATTATCTAAATATTTGTAGTAATATACTTGTAAGCAAAAACTAATTTGAATAATTTTATCAAGATAAAATTAATATCCTTGTATTAAAAAATTATTAAAATATACAAATATTTAGACAATATACTTGTATCAAGAGAAAATTATTATATAAATTTTTATAATATACTTGTATTCAAAAATTAATTTGAATAATTCTATCAAGATAAAAATTTTATAAACAGATAAATAACCGCACACTAGTAAAATTAACACTTAAATATTTTAAAATTATATTAATTATGATATTATTATATAATGAGTAGGGTTGACCTTTAATATTCTAAGAATTTCTACTATTATTTTACATAATTTTATTAAAATAAAAATTATATATTATAGATAATTACATACTAATAAAATTATTATCTAAATATTTGTAATAATATACTTGTAAGCAAAAATGTTGATGTGGCAAAATTTTTTAATTTTGACTTTGCATATATTAATATGCCAAATCATGGTTAAATTTTGTTCAATTCAATTGATAAAACTTTATATGTAACTCTAAACTCTCACTTTCTTAATGATAAATTAACTATACCAATTGAATTTCTCTCAATACATGTCTTATCATTTTTTTTTTTTTGTATTTTATTATTTTCTCTTAAAATTTATACATTTACTAAAAGTTCAATAACATATTGTTTCACATTATAATTATATGCCTTTTCAACAATCTCAAACTAGACATTCTTTTTTCAATATAACTCAATAACAATATATTGTGTGTAAAAATAACAAATAGACACTAAAAAATTAAATATGATATTTTCAATACTCCTCCATATCAATATAAGTGACAATTTTAAGTGTTTCACATGGATTCATAAAAGCACTTAATAGATTTAACTATAGGAAAAACAGTCAAAAGGGACTAAATTATCCCCCTATAGATATATTTAAAATTTATTAATTAATTACCATAAAAATAATTGTGACACATTTTCTAATTTCACTCACACTTTTATGTATTTAATACATTAAGTAGTCAATTGTCATGAAGAATTTCTTTTTGGAATACGAAATAATAATCGCAAAACTAATCAATAGAAAAGAAAAAATTAATGTTGTATTGAATACTTAAAAGTAATGGATAATTAAATTTTTTTATTTTAAAAAACATTACTTACTTTAAAATAGAGAGAATAATAAATAATATATTAAAATTTAATACGTCAAATATATTATTAATATTTAATTTTTTACTTTATATTATTAAATAAGTATCATAAATGCTAATATTATTAAAAAAATTATATAATTATATTTTAAAAACTCTAAAAAATAAAAATAATTTTAAAAAGTGCGACATTCCGACCAATTATATTAATATGTAGCATTGACCTCCATTTATCGTCACATATCATTCTGTCGTTCGACGATTTCAACATACCGAACCCGCAATTTCCCAGCATCGACTGAAAATTATCCAAAATTAAACACATGCCTTGTAACATACATTTAGAAATCTCAAATATACTGCCGAAATGCTCCTTTCAACATCTCAAACAAATCCATGCCCTCATCATTGCAGCTTCTCTGGCAGAAAACATCCCATTCTTTTCCAGATTTCTTCGTCGGAGCACGGAATTCGGCTTCATGGATTACTCAACTCTCATTTTCTCCCAATTGGGTCGTCGCGATTTCTGTACAGAAATTTTACTCTGGAATGTCATGATTAGAGGGTACGCATTTAATGGACCTTTTGATAAATGCATATCAATGTTCGAGGAAATGCCGCACAAAGAGCTAAAACCGGATAACTACACCTACCCATACGTGTTAAACTCCTGTTGTGAACTGGGGTATTATAGAAAGGGGAAGATTGTGCATTGCAAGACTATAAAGTCTGGATTTGGGTCCAGCTTCGCGGTTGCTCATTCCCTTTTCAACTTGTACGTAAAAATGCCAACTTCTTTTGGCACCGGTCGGACTGATATTTGCAAGTTAAATGATGCCCGCATGATTTTCGATGATATGTGTATGAGACCAATAGAAGTGTGGAACAGAATGATATCTGAGTATGTTAGTTTTGATGATGTGAGGTCGGCGAGGCAGTTGTTTGAAGCTATGCCGGATAGGGATGTTGTATCTTGGAATTCTATGATTTCAGGTTATGTCCATGTCGGAGAAGTAGAGAATGCAAGAGAGTTGTTTGAGTGGATGCCGGAGAAGAATGTTATTTCGTGGACATTGATGATTGAAGTGCATGCTGACATGGGGGATCTTGAAGAAGCAAGAAGATTTTTTGAGAAAATGCCATATAGGAATGTGGTTTCTTGGAATTCGATGATTTCTTGTTATACCAAACATGGGAAATTTGTAGAAGCATTGGATCTTTTAGTCCAAATGCAATCACAAGGGGTGATTCCAGATGGATATACCTTTGTTTCTATTTTGGCAGCTTGTTCAAATTTATGTGATCTGGAGTATGGGAAATATGTACACTCTCTAATTGGTGATTATTCTCATCTGGAAGTCATGGTTGGGACTGCCCTCATAGAAATGTATGCCAGTTGTGGAGATGTTAATAAATGTTTTGCTGTTTTTATCAAGATAGCTAATAAAGATGTTTTTTGTTGGAATGTTATGATCAAATCTTTAGCTATCAATGGAAAAACTGAAGATGCCATCAATTTTTTCTTTTTGATGCAAAAGTCAGGATTGAAGCCAAATAAATTCACTTTTACTAGTGCTTTATTTGCTTGTAGTCAGGGAGGCTTGGTGGAAGAAGGTCGGAGGATCTTCTATAGTATGGAGAATGATTATAAGATTCGTCCAAAGCTTGAACATTTTGGTTGTATAGTAGACTTGCTTAGCCGGAATGGGTGGCTTGAAGAAGCGGTACTTCTAGTGAATAATATGCCCTTTAAACCCGACATTGCTATATGGGGAGCTCTGCTTGGGGGTTGTAGCACAAGAAATGACTTGAAATTAGCAGAGGAGGTGATGAAGAGAGCTGCTGAATTAGAAGCAGGTGAATCAGGAGTGTATGTACTCCTGTCAAATATGTATGCCTCGGTGGGTCGTTGGCCTGAGGCATTAGATGCTCGAGGGAAGATTGAAGAAAAGAAGATAAGGAAGGAGGCAGGGAGTAGTGTTGTTTTTCAGGATGTTTATGCCCCAGGAACTCACAACTTGCACATCATACCCGGTAAGTGAAAGACAAAGATATCTATCAACAAAAATCTTGCGGATGTCTGAAATTATGCAAATTTTGTTGGTTGCTATGTGCACATTTTTTTTTTATGAAATGATACTGGAAATACTATTTAGACAAATAACAATGTACAACCTCATTTATCCAATCTGAATACAGGCAGAACACGCCACCAGTCATTAGATTTTGAGTTCAAAATGGAATAAATAAATTGTATAAATATTAGATACATCAATTATTTTTCCTCTCTTCGCCCTTCTATCAATTTGGATTTGAGCAACAACACATCCATGGGGGGGAAAAAGATTTAAGGCGACAATCCCCAGTAAATAGCATTAAATCCGGTCCAGGAACAAGAGGCTTGCAGTCTTCCCAACACGTATACTTACCGTAACTTGAAAGAAATGCATTAGGCATTATCTATACTCAAAACCTAGACTCCTAATACGCCTTTGTATTCCCATAAATTAATATCATGAGAAACAAAGAATTGAGAATCTTGAGATGCCTGGAGCTACCACATGGTCCAAATACATATAAGAGAGTGAACAGCAAAAATCTTCAAGAAGGCAATAGGGAAGCAAAAAATCTACCAAGGCGTATTAGGTCCTAATGGCAATAGGGAAGCAAAAATCTACCAGCCTCATTAGCTGTGAAATTAAAATCTTCAAGAAGATGATGTGCTCAATTCAAAGAGTAAGTCCATCATTACTTCTGTTTCAAGCAAAACGAAAATGTACAAGATTAAGATTCTAGAATACATAAGCCTACAAATAAATAGTAGGAAACTTTTTTCCCGAAATCAAAGCACAAACTCGTGCTGTATCGTACCAAATTTTATATTTCACATAAAATGACAACATATTAGGTAGATAAACTATTTTGTGTTTTCAATAATACAATGGCAGCATCATCAACTCAGTCAAGACATTTCAGACAGGAAATGCAAACATCAGAAATGACAACATTCTTACACTAGCAGACTGACTTGACACTATACGAATTCAAAATTAATTGTCAGACAGATCTAATTAAAAAAGAACCTAACCTCATACATGAAATCCATCTAGCAAAAGTTGAGCACCATCAAATATAAAGAGACAGCACATGATCAATCATCCACAAAGAGGTTAACCAACTTAAAGAGGTCTCTTATGAAGTACCGTTAACTTGAAATATCAGTTATGAAGTATAATCATTATATCAACTCTCAGATTCATGCTATATTTGTCTTTAGCCTCCAGAAATCCACACACTACAATGTCTGCAATTCCTGAAATGCAGGCTAAATTCATGTTGTAATCATATTGAACTGGAATCTAGAAAGCTGTTGAGGAATGGTTGATATAACTGGCCCATATCTCTGCCACCAAGAAATTGATGTGTTATAAAAAAAAAAAAAAATGTTAAAGATTCAATAAGATTTCTTTCTCAGAAACCTGGCTTGAATAGAGGGGGTTGGGGAGGGGGAAGGAAGAGGTCATGCATGCTATATCTTCAATGAGTGAACAGAAATAAAAAGTTGAAGGATCAAGGATGATGATTTAGAAGACAATACTGTGAGGCCATACCTGGACATTATCATAGAGTTCAAACAATGGGACAGCAAGAAGTTTCAGATTTTTGGGTACTGCAAAGTACTCTCTTTCAGACAAGCGAACAAGAAATAGCTTCTTGCACTCCTGTGTTACCAAGAATGCGGAACAAGTTATATAAGCATATAATCCATAAAGCCCAAATCAGACTTGAAAAATGAACATGTTCAAAGTTTAATTACCTTAGGTTTTGTTATGTGGGGAGGGCAATATGGATACATGATGGTCTCAAAGTTTGGCCTCCACCAGATTGCCACACACTCACCAATCTGCAAGAAGATGCCAAGTGACAAAAAAAACATCAGAAAAATGCTAATATTAAAGTTAAAATTAATCTAGCAGAGGGAAACACCGTCAAGTAATGGTTCCAACTTCCAGTATATGCAATTCCTAATACAATATTCTGGTGAGAAGAAATGCAAATTATCATATGCTGAGTATCACCCTAAAATTGCTCATGAACCCACACAGAATTGCCAGAACTAATGAGACTAGTCATCATCGCATATGTGAATAATACATGAAAAAATGCATATGTTTTATATCCTTTTTTTTTTTTTACATCTCTTCTGTCCACTCATTCTCATAAATGTTTTCCTATGTTTACCCTTACCGATATCAGTTTCTCACCTTTTTTTTTTTTTAAAAAAAAAAACATATGAATATGATCACAATGAAGTTAAAGAGAAACTAATACCTGCCAGTCTGGCACCAGAGCAGGTGAATTAGCACCAAGCTTGCTGGTTAGTTTTCTTTTCAATCCCTCAATTTCTGTCACATATGCCAAAAAAAATGGTTATTGGTAAGAATCGCCTTCAATCAATTCTTTAATTACTTTGTACTATATTTCAACAGTAAGAGAAAGCAAAAAGCAGAACATCGAAGCTATACCATTTTCTCCTGGCTTTAGACGCCCACCAGGCAGTTTGCAGAATGTATTTCCAATTTGCAGTAGCAGTATGTGAGGATGATTATGCTCCTGTACCTGCAACATCAGCGATATATGACTTGAGAAAGGTGACAAGCTTCTAGACATTTATGTTCGAAAAGTTACTTGACCCCAATTCTTTTTGGCCCATCCAAGGATGCCACCAGGCCAGTGGCATCTGGCAAAGAAAACAACAGAACTAAAAAGAAAAAAATAGGCAATTCCAAAAATTAATTTGTTAACATCTGATGAAAATAAGGAGCCATTTTTGTGTTCAATGATATACATTTGCCCTATTGGCTGACTGTTACACTGCTTAACCAAAAATTTTAATTCTAAGATTGCCCACCACAAAAATATCAAAAATTGTCTCCATTTCTAAATGGCAAGAACAATGATATTGGAGTGAAATACTTGTGTTGACTGCAGTTATAACAAACTAGGCGCTACGAATCTGGGGAGAGAGAGAGGAGATTGATTGATTATTGACAACACTGATATTAACTATTAATAATAAATAATTCCACCTTCAAGGTGACTCAACTAGTAAAGATGAAGCCATCTAGGACGGTGCATCATGAAGGATTCAATCTCACCCATGTCAAAAAAACCCCTTCCCTAATGCTCAAAAACTTACAAGTCATTATAATTTATCAATTCTCATTCTGTGTTCAGTAAAACAAATTTTTAGCGGAACAGAAACCTCTCTTTAGGCTTGAAAGGAAGTACCAGTTGCAAACAGAACACAAGCATCAAGATATATTTGACTCTCCTCGAAAGATTAGATTGCTTGTCTATAAGCTAAAATCCTCACAGAGGAAAGAAAGAGAAATGTCAAGCTGACAATTAAATGGAGTTTGTCATGTATGCTAACATAAAATTCAATATTTTAACTTAGTAAGAATTAAATATCATATTTTGATGTAGAAAAATGCATATACACCAGAATATGCAAGATTATAAAGCACAGGTTGCAACTGGTTGAAAAAGCTTTTACACAAAAGCAAATGAACATACCAGCAAAATTGCTTCAACACTCGTCCTCATCCCTTCTTTCATATAGCTGCAACAAAGAATCAACAGCAACGATCAGATTCCAGCACATTTACTCAGGGAAAACAATAGAGACCTCACATTGTTCATATACTCTGCAATGAACTCATTTCCTACGAGTTTGTCCAGTTATTGTTATATGAGACTTCCAAATATTTATTTCAGCATCCAGCATTAGACGCGACTCTGAATTTCATATTTCAGGGGAAAAAACAAAAAAGTTACCAAAAAAAAAAACTAGCGTTTCGATTCACTTATCAATAAACAGCAGCATAAATCAAGCGACATTAGACATTTTCTTTCAGTATTTGATGAACCAAATAAACAACAACACCCGAAAAGAATAAAAACAATTCAAATTCTGGCCCTTACGAGCGTTTATCCGAAGTCAAACAGAGGGCGGAGGTTTATCTAGGGTTTTCGAATGCTCCATTGCCACAAGTTAAAAAGAGAGTGAGAGAGAGCTTACTTGACTTTCATACGGGCGAGACGATCCGCAACGGAGGTATCTTTCTCCATCTTAGGCTCTTTGGTGCCGAATGTGTAGCTCGACAGAGGATACGTGTTCACCACCGCTGAGTTAACCATCTTTCTCTCTCTCTCTCGACTTTCCGCCCGTAATTAATTCTTCTTTAGTCTTTTTTTTTTGTTCTCACTGTAATTATAAGTTATCTTCTTCTCCTTCTTCCTTTCTGAATTGAGGGAATGTTGAGCAGCTACAACCAGAAGCAGAAGGAACAAAAGGGACGCAATAGGTATTCAAAATAAGAATAAATGCAAATTTAGTGTATAAATTTGTTAGAAAATAACCGTTTAGTGGCTCAACTCTGTTTTCGTTCATTATAGTATTGCGACCTACAAAAAATTATAAAAAATATTTTTATCAAGTTATTTATATTTTTTAATTTTAATTTGATTCTTAAATTTATTATGATAATATAGTTTATAAAAATTTAGTTTGATTCTTAAATTTATTATCAAATAACAAAATCATTCAATTTCATTTATTATTTTTATGATTATTACTTTGTTAAAAAATATATAAATTTATAATACTTTCTATTTTGTTAAAAAATATATAAATTTATAATACTTTCTATTTTTTATAAAATAAATAATAAATAAAAAACAGATATTAATATTTTTAAATAAAATTAAAATTTTTATTTTTAAATACCAACTAATTATTTATAAAGCAAGTAAATTCTAAAAACATTTCTTTATATTTTTTTACAGATTACAATATCAAAATACAATAAAAAAATTAAATTACCAAATTATCATTTTCTAATAAGTTTGAACAGAAAATTTGCCTTTTATCCCTTCAAAATAAAACCCAATCGATAATCTCCCGAATTGCGTACTTGCATTTTTGGGATCTTTCATTTGTTCTGGAATATTAGCGAGTTTTAGGGAATGAGCCCTTGGTGACCGTTCGATCTAAATAATCAAAGTTAAAAAAGTACGTATCTACACACTTGACTACCATAAAAAAAAAAAAAAAAACTATTTGTGGATTTTATGACCAATGATTACTGGCCAGATCATTGATTACAGATAAATTCTTTAATGATCCAGGTCAGGTTATAGATTATTAATCAATAACTTTTATATAACATATTCTGAATAATAATTTTTAGGAAAATTACAAAATGTGATCTAAAAAATAAAAAACTATCAAACATAACAGATAGTGAATGATTAATTCATACTCCAATATATATTAGAATTTCCCTTTTTTAGCATGTTCTAAAATAAAATATAATGTATTATAGTTTTTTTTAAAAATATTATTTAGTTTTTTTAATATTAAAAAGAAAGAATTACAATGATAATATTCAAATTCTGTCATTTACTCATAAATATCTCAACTAAACACTAGGTTAATACACCTATTTTTAGTTTCTAAAATATATCAGTATTTATTTTCATCTATATTTTTCAAAATATCATTAAAAATCCCTAATATTTAATTTCATTAATTAAATGATCATTCTACTAAAATTTTAAATAATATACCGTGAGTCAAAACTAATTCTAAGGGTAAAAAAATTAATTAAT
Organism: Omphalea diandra; assembly: GCA_949677035.1. NCBI lineage: Eukaryota > Viridiplantae > Streptophyta > Magnoliopsida > Malpighiales > Euphorbiaceae > Omphalea > Omphalea diandra. Next base: position 9,852 of record CATIWR010441803.1, on the reverse strand, counting down.
ATTTTTTCATAAATATCCCCATCTCTAAAATTCAGTCACTCTTTTTTTTCACTCTCTTTTTACTTTAAGAGTCTATTTGCTAAAGAAGTATTTAATATAACCAATAAATGTAGTTTATATAGTTTTCACTAGTAGTTAATAACTTGTTTAGTAAATTATAAAACAACAGTTAATATTAGATACAACTCTAATTAACTGTAGTTTTTATTAACTTATATTTGAGTTTTTTTTAAACCTCTAAAGTAATAATCAAATAAAAGTCAAAATTATATTTACTCTATTATTATTCTTAAAGTTTTATTATTAAACTCTCAACCATGAACTATAATATTTTAATTATTTTTATAATTTATTTTAAATTATTATATGTGAGTTTTATAAAAAATTATTTATATGATATTTTAATTGCTAAAAATATATTAAAATATATATTAAGTAACATTATTAATAAATAATTCTTAAAATTTAAAATTTCATAAATACAAATTAACAATTATAATATTTTAAGTTTTGAAATTATATTTTATGAGCATATATCAAAATATATTATTTTTATTTTATTTTTATTTATCTAATTCAATATATAAAATATTAACAATATAATTTAATAAACATTTTATGAATTAACAATAATTACTATATATAATTTATCAAATACTTAATCAAACTGTCAGCTAACAACGATCGACTATTAGTTACATCATCCGCTATCCTAATTAGATTGAAAGTTATTGGATGTAGTTGACAATTGATAAAGATTAATATTTGATAATATAATGGTTAGTTGTTGTTGTTACTATATAAAATAACTAATAAGAATGTAATTTGGTTGATAGAATAAATATATTATTAATTATAATAATTTAAAGAAATAAATAATTGTGAGATATTTAGCAATAAAATCTTAATTATTAGTTACACATCTATAAATATTATTGTCAAACTTTTGTGAGATATATATTATATTTTATTAATTATGATTAAATTATTTTACCATATAAGAGTATAAATTTGTGATTTAGAGAAAAATAAATTTAAATATAATAATACTATTCATTTAACATATTTTAAAGAAAATTAAATTAATAAGGTATTTGACTTAAAAATTTGAAGTATTTTACTTTTTTTAATAAAAAATGATGATTAGTAAAATTGTGGACACCTAATTTATATGAATGATGCATAGTAATGTCTCCAATTTAGCCCTTTTGATTTTATATTTTATAATATTAGTTGTAAAATTGGCTTAAAAAATAAAAATAAAAAGTAGTTAAATTTAAAAGCTTGTTGCAACCATAAGAAAAAAAATGAATGAAAAGTAAAATATATATTTGTAGCAGCGTCGAGTTCCAACTAAATGCTAATTGAAACAACTCTATATGGACTTTTTTTTTCTAATAGTATCAGCTGTTCTAAAATTGATGCTATTCAAGTAAACACGGTCTAAGCCCAAACACATTTCAGTTTGACCTTCAACAAGATCCAAAATCTCACGGGTCATCATGGCTCTACTAAAACAAAAAATAGCTCCGTTCATAACTCGTCTTTGTTAAAAAGTTATAATTCTAATAAAGAAATAGAGATTACTCATTATGAAGCTCATCTTTATTAGGAAATCACACTCTTAATCATTAAAGAATATAAATCTTATTCAAGGAAGCAACTTACTTCATTCCCTATATAAAAAGTATCCTCATACTTACATTCATTTATTTTCAATCTCTTTAGCATATAACTAAATTAAGTGTCGTAGAGGATATCCAATTACCGATTAGACTCCTCTCTCACATATGTTGTATTGCAGAAGACCTAGCTGAGCTAACCACTTCAGCCCCTAGACACCTAGCTAAACCAACACTCATGGTAGCCCACCCAACATAAAAAATAAATATCAAATGAATTATATTGAGTTGATGGGTCTCAAATAGATATCAATTGTATTTATTAGTTATACTAAACATTATTTAAATAATTAAAAAAAATAAAAAGATAATTTTAGCCCTAAACTTTTTATATTTATATTAACAAACTCCTTCGTTATTATTTATGTACATTGAGTCTTTAGCCTTTTTATTTTTTAATATTATTAAAGGTTTTTTTATAGTTTAAGGGCTCCATGATATAAATAATAGCTCAAAAACTTATTAATATAAATACAAAAAGTTTATAGAATCAATATACTTATTGTTTTTACTAATGAGACAAACAATTTATTAATTATCATTGCTCTAGTTTTGAATTGATCAACTTATTTAAGTATTGTTATTGTTGCTTTTGTTAGAGATGACAATAGGATTGAAATTTCCCACTTTTCATGAGGATCCATCTTGATATGGTAAGGAATTTCCGCCTTTTATCCTCTACGGGGCTAGAATAGAGATTTATAATCCTAGCCCATGGATACCCATGAGCATCCCAACAGTAGATCCTTGTAGGGACTCAAAAAAATTAAATATATTTTTATAAGTTTATATATATATATATATATATAATGTGTATAACTATATATTTTTGTATATTTATTAGTTTATAGCAAAAAATATTTTTATTTTATAATTTAATAAATTATATTTTTCAAAAAATATTTTTAAAATAGTAGAAAAATACAAAATTTTGTCTTGTGAAGAATTCCCATGAAACAAAAAATATTCGTGAAGGCAGAGACGAAAAGAAAATTCCCCTCATCAAATAAGCAAGATGGGGGATGGGGATGCCCCACCCCATCCCATCTGCCTCATTGCTATTCATTGTTGTTGTTATTATTATTAGGTGAAATAAATATTTTTAATTTTTGAATTTTTATGTTTATATTAATAAATCTCTAAACTATTATTTGTATATATTGAGCTCTTAGATGGTAACAAAGCCCTCAATAACATAAAAATAAAAGTATGAGGAAGGCTTAATGTATACAAAAAATAATTTAGATACTTATTAACATAAACATAAAAATTTAAGGGCTAAAATATATATTTTGCAAAAAATTATATAATCAGTTTTTATGAAAAAGCATGTATAAACAAACATATATCTCAACTATTTTTGAAGAACTTACCCAACGCAAATAAACATTATTTATAAACTATCTACCCTTGATTTCGTAACTTAAAAATCAATTTAAAATAGACTTTAACATCACTATCTTTGAAGAACCTACCCAACACAAATAAACATTATTTATAAACTATCTACTTTTATATTTTGTAGCGTAAAAATCAATTTAAAATAGACATTAACATCGTTATCTTCGAATAACCTACCCAACGCAAATAAACATTATTTATAAACTATTTACTTTTAGATTTCGTAACGTAAACATAAATTTAAAATAGACTTTAACATCATTATCAAATAACAAAGAAAAATACGAATGATGTATCATAAAACTTTCTAAATATTTATTAACATGTTAAGTTATAAGTAATGGGAAAAGAATTCAAAACTTTTACACCTTATTTAAAAAAAAGTAATAGAGGATTAGAAATTAAAGAGTTATGAATCATATAAGCCATTATCAAAGCGGTAAAAAAGTTCAAATAAAGTGATAACAACGACAATTATAAATGATAATGGAGGCTAATCTTAATTGATTGGCACGATATCAAATGAGAAATTAAAAAAAAAATTAGCGGTAGCTAAAGTGAAGATGTAAAAAATAATATTGATAAATTTACAAATTTAATTGAATAGATTGAAAAAAATATAACATAGTTTATAACGATTTTCCCTCTTTTCAATTTGTGAAGTTGTCTTTTTTTTTTTTCAAAAAAATAAATAAATAAAGGAGAGATGAGTTTAGGAAAGGCAGAAGATATGTATCATCAAGAAATAGGAAGATAGTTTAGTTTCTTCATATATATTCAACCGAAAATTTTAGATTTTTGGTTTGAAGGGTCAAACATAAAGGATCGACACAATTAAGTTTTAAAGAGGCAGCAACGAACCTAATAAATATTGATATAGACTAAATAATAAATTTTAGAGGAGAAAGGTGACACCCTTTCTTCCTAAAATACCCCCAATAAAATAACAAAAAGGCATTGATATTTCTTTTTTCTAATTTGTCTTCATTACGTTACATGCTTTTTCCTTTTTGTCCTATGATACTATATATTAAAAAAATTTAGTAGTCCTTTTTAATTCGCTTCCCCAGAAGATGTAGATGACTTTTGGGTGGACAAATTTAGATGAAAATTTTTGAAAACTAACAAATTTTTATCATTTGATTGTGAAAAATAAATTAAAATTCATAAATTATTTAAAATTCATTATTCATTATAATTTTTTAAAGAATGAATGATCCTAGAAATACTCGTAAGAAACTAAAATTTATGAAATTCATTATTATAATGTGTTAGATTTTATAATTATTTTTGATTATGCAGATGTTCTTTAAATCCATGGATTTGTTATACATAACAAATTTATTAGATTTTATAAATTCATGAATTTAAAATTTATAAAATTTTTAAGTCTATAAATTTTAATAAAATTCGTAAATTTAAAATCTCTCATTCAAAATATAGTCTTAAAATAGTAAAATCAAAATCTCATTAAAAGGTCAGTAATATTTTAAATTTATTAATTAAATGAATTTATACCAAAATTTCAAATTATATAATCGAAAGTAAATAATTTTGTAGTCAAAAGATTAACTAATACTTTTTTCTCAAAAAAAACAAAAAGCCATTTTTTTATTCGCATTTTCTCTTTTACCTCGAGCAAACCGGAAAAAAAAAAAAGAAAGAAAAAAAATTATATCATCACTTTCCACTAAAATATCTTATATCCATTAAAATCTTATCAAACAATAACGAATAAAAAACCATGTGTCTCAACCACAATTTAAGGGTCTATTCATCAGAAATGAACCTTCTTTCTATATCATCCATTTTAAAATCTCATAACTTAAAAGTCATTTTAAAAATCTAATTTTATATATATATATATATATATTTATATTTATATTGAGGATTATGATTAAGGAGTCATAGGTCGTGCCACAATTTTTTTTTAATTATTTTTTAAAGAGATACATATCCACTCCATAAAAACAAGTACACGTAAGATCATGTCGGGTGACAAAGGTATATGTTTATTGTGATGCCAGATCATGCACAACCACAAGAGAACTACTTTTCATAGAGATATCATCCACTGGTAAATTTCCTTCAAAATAATAACTTCTGCGCAAAATAGCTCATTATGCTAACAAATTGTAATGTTTGATTTTATATTTGTATGCATTGCAATAAATTAAACCAAAAGAAAAGGACAAACCATAAAAAATTGTTATGTCCTTATATTTGATACTATATATTTCAAATATCTACATAATATTGAATTAATCTTAGATAACGAAATTAAGATAAGTTGTTATCAAATAATAAAACAAATATTATATAAAAATAATTACAAATTAAGATAAGTTGTTATCAAATAATAAAATAAATATTATATAAAAATAATTAAAAAGAAAAAAATCAATATAAATAATTTCGACACAAAACTTATCAATAATAAAATGTTAAAATTAAATTAGGAATAGCAGTATTGAAAATAATAATTGCGATATTTCAGTAATTGATTGTATGTATTGAAGACTGGTGCAATTTTAAATACAAAATAAATTACAACATAAGTACATTGTATTATATTGAGGCATTTGTAATTTTTTAACTAGTAGATTTTATTATTCCTAATATATTAAGGATTTATTATTTTTAAACAATCAAATAACCCAACTTATTTTATTGCTCTCTAACCAATTTAAATATTGTTCTTATTGTAGAAGAATTCTATTGTTTCCTAACCAGTCAAATAATTAAGACTCTATTTGTTTTATGAAAAATAATTTATCTAAAAAAATATTTTTTGAAGAAAAATATTTTATGAGTAACATATTTTTTTATGTTTGAAATATATTATAAAAACATTATTTTTTTAATTTTTAAGATTGTAACAAAATTTACATCATAAATATTTTATATTTATACTATTTATTATTTAATATAAGAAAAATATATTAAAAATGATTTTTGTGAGTTCACCTATCATTGGTGGCCATTGTTAGCTGACAATGATTAGTGATGAGTGTCGGTAGTCAAGAATGACCAGTAAAATAAATACATGTGTTTATATGATTTATTTTTCATTGGAATAATTTTGTTAAAGTTTGAAAAATGACTTTCAAATTTCAAAATTAAAAGACATTTTCTTAAAAAATGACTTAAAATTCCCTTTAATTAGAAAAATATCTTCCATTAATCAATTTTTTTAGATGTATCAAACACAAAAAAATGCACAAAAAATATTTTTTCTCGAAAATATTTTTTGTGAAACAAACAAAGCCTAAATGTATTTTATTTTTTTAACCATTCAATTTAATTGTTTCAAATATATATCTAACCAATCAAATAAGCAAACTTTTTTAAAAAAATTTATAAGACATTATATTCTATGAAAAAGGATAATTTTATAATTTTTTTAACATTATTTCCTTTTTACACATTTAAATGTTTTTGCAACTTATACTTTTATAAATAAGACCAATAGATATATAACTTCTATATCTAGGATAAACGGGTATAGATAGATAGACATAAATAGATACACCCACTGAGAAATTCTTAGGTACACTTTGCCTAACACCTCATCCATAGATTAATCCAATAAAAATATGTTTTTTCAATTAATGAGTCTATGTCATCTAAAATAATTAAGTTAAATTTTATCATAAATAATTTTTTTTTTCTGTTTGAAACATTGCTTTTTTTTTGGGGGTAAAATGACAGAATCATAGTTTCAATTTCAACTTTTTCCTTCTTAGCTATTTGCTTTTCAAACCAACTTTCCTATTTTTCGCAGCCACGAATCAGATAAAATATAAAGCCCTTATGTTTTTCTCCATCATCATCTTTTTTTGTTCATTTGAAAGTTTGTTGCATATTTCAAGTCTTCCTTTGAACAATAATAATTTTTCGTTTTGAAATATTATTTCCTATTTCAACTTTTCTTCTTCTTAGCTATTTTCTTTTCAAACCAACGTTCCTATTTTTGTACCCATGAATCAGATAAAATATGAAGCTCTTTCTGTTTTTCTCTATCATCATCTTTTTTTTGTTTATTTGAAGGTTTGATGCATATTTTCGTCCCAATATAATATAACTGTGTTCCTTTTCTAACACTAAATCCCTTCTGAAATGCATAATTTCAATATAATTCATAAGCTTCTTCATTATGCATCACTTTTCCTTGGTTCAATATATCAACATCACTTCTGACTAATTCATTATTATTCTCAACTCTTTCCTTATTATTTGTAACTTCAAATTCTTGACTTTGCATTCCTTCTAATAAATGAAAGATATTATAAAGTGTAAAAAATAATCATCAATACAAGATAATGAATAAGTAAAATCTAATGGTATAAAAAAGAAAATGAATAAGATTGATGAGTTACTTGAAAATTAATTGTGTCGTTGCAAGATAAGAGGATTGAGATTAATAGATTTGGAGAATAAGAAGGAGAAGGGTCAATGGATGTAATTTTTTTTCAAAAAAAAAATAACAACATTGATTATGCCATTTTACAAATAAAAAAAAAAAAACAATTTTGGTTTTACTGTTTTATAAGAAAGAGGGTGTTTCAAACGGAAAAATAATTTTATTTATGGTAAAACTTAACCTAATTACTTTAGATGATATGAAATCATCAATTAAAATGGCATAGTTTTATTAAATTAGTCTAAAGATGAGGTGGAAGGCAAAGTCTACCTAACAATTTCTCCACCCTACTAATAAAAATTCTTGGATACATCCCTAGTTCCGTTGCTATGTTTACTATCATCAGGCCACACAATTAAAATTGGAACCCATCGAGTCGTGAAAAAAGTTTAACAAAAATCAAATAATTATATTATAATATATATAATTATAAAATATAATATTAAAATATAAAAATTAAGATACATCTAATGTAGGAATTTATAGCGCAAGAAGAGTAATGAATAGCGTAGCGGATCTATAAAATTTTACTTTTATATAACAAGAATCGTAAAGCATACTAACAAATAGCCATGGACTTCTTTGTAAAAAAAAAAAAAAAATTAACGTAGTTGGCAACAGAAACTGAAAAAGTAAAAACAAGATGAAGCAGGAGCAGAAGAAATTAAGAACTGAACACGACATCTGTTAAATAAAAAAAAAAAAAAAAGTAAAATCCAGATGCCATTAAGGAGCGGAGATGATGACTTGAGTGCAAGAAGTACATCCCATCTGATTCTGTGTGAGAAGGATACATTGTATCTCATAAAACAACTGTTAGTTAGCAAATGTGTTAGATGCACTAAACCCTTAATGCCTTTTATTTAACCAGTAGCTCAATGCGCCTTCCTTTTGCCTTCAAAAACTTGCAAGACCCCATCTGATCGTCCGGCCAAAAGCATGCACTTATCTTCCCCTACTTGTCTCCAGCAAACACTACTTATAAACCCATGGTTACTCGTACTTGTAGGCACTGCAGGCTCATAGCCATCCATCCATATAGGGTTGCCCCACCTTTTGTCGTACACAAAAACATGGTTGTTTTCTGATCCGCAGCCTAACAAACCTCCATTCCTCCACACAGATAACCCAACGAAGTTTCGATTATTCACGTGCCCCTTGTACGTGCGAATCGTTTGGGAATCGTGTAAATTCCATAGCCTTAAGCACCCATCAATGCTAGCAGACACTAATGTATCAGCGTCCAAAAACCTAACATACGAGACGGTTTTGGTATGCCCTTGCAGTGTTACTACCGGTTTGACCATTATCCGGATGTCGTATACGTACGCCCTTTTATCAGCGCATCCAACAGCCACCATCGACCCACCAAACGGATTAAACTCCACACAGCAAACAGCACTCCGGCCCACGCTGGGCTCAACTGCAGCCACACATCCACCGCGACCACTACTCTCACAACGTGGGTCCCACATTTGCAGTGTCCCGTCCTCAGACCCTGACGCTCCCACCACGGGATCCCAACGAGAATAATCCACGCTCCATACTCGCCGCCCGCCATGCTCGTCGCGTTCAAAAACCGGAATTCTTCTCTCGAGATCGTATTCCGTCACCACTCCGTCGTAATCTCCGGACCCTATGACCAGGCTGCCCGACCCGGGTTTCCAACGCAGACTGCTGAGCTTAGCTGCGGTACATATGTAGTACTCGCATGCATTAGCGTGGTCTAATGAAGCTATATTCTGTTCATTTCGGGTACCTTCTAGTAAGGATTTCAGGGTGTAAATTCTTATCTTTCTTGCTATTCCGGCCGTAGCCACTATGTTTTCAGAGGCGTCGAATTCGATGGCGCTGAGAGCATCGGGTACGGATGCAGTGCTGCTGTTGCTAGATGAATTAACAACCGTTTCAAGACTGAAATCCCATTCACATCTAGCTTTTTCTTCTTCTTCTTGGTGCTGCTTTATGTTTTTGCTTTTTTCTTCTCGATCGTCTTCATTGTGTTGTTCTAGAGCTTGAAGTCGGGTCGAAGGATGACATTGATCAGACAAGTTTTTCATTGCCTATTCACCAGCATATATGGGGCTAATGTTGCATCGGCAGATTTTTCGGTGTTTGTCCAATGAAAGGTTCCCATGAATCTGACAAAGTTACTCCATCGGTTATGGATAAATAGGGTGCCCTATGGAGTGCCTTAGAGGGCACCACCATAATGTCTTGGATAATTTTTAATCATACATAAAATTTTCAATTCAATATATATATATATATATATATATATATATATATATATATATATATATATATATATATATATATATATATATATATATATATATATATATA
>CATIWR010441801.1:25000-38472 GCA_949677035.1 Omphalea diandra | reverse complement strand
AATCTTTCAAAGAATCTCATCTAACACTCTAGAAGTAAACACATAGATATTAGGCATCACTTTCTTAGAGATCATGTGTAGAAAGGTGATGTTGTGTTAGAATTCATTCACACTAATCATCAACTTGCATATATTTTTACTAAACCCCTAAATGAAGAAAGGATGAACTTCATTAAGAGAGAACTGGGAATGCTTGATGGAAGCTCCCTCAAGTGAAATTCTTGTTTTATCTTGTGTGACATATGTGTGTGATATGTTTGATTGATGATTGTTATGGAAGGTTTTATTGTTTATTTCTAGGGGATCACATGTTTTTCAAAAATTTTCATTCTTATCCTTGCTGACTCATAATTTACGGTTGTTATTCCTTCTTCACGATCGTGAATTACAAGTCAACTTTTATTGGTTGTCAAATGTCAATTCATGGTCGCGAAATTTCTATCCACCGTGAATTTCGATCATTAATTTCAAAAATTTAACCGTTACAGCGCGTATTCCTAAGAAAAATTTGTCCGTTACTCACATTTTCTAGAATTCGCTATCGAGATTTCCATTTTCGCGAACGTGAATTTAAGTAACCGCCTCACATTTATGTGATTTGATGGCCAACCATTTCCAACCCTTTATTTAATCAATTTATAGTCGTTCGTTACCGTTTTCACACCCCTTCAAGCCTATAAATACCCCCTTTAATAGTGATTTTCTCACATCTACTCCAAACACCTTCTACTTCTCAAAATCTCCCAAAACTTCTTCATCTATTTCCATGGCTCTAAAGAAATTCTCCAAGCAGACAAGGGCAAAGCAGTGGCTCAACCCTCTGCACCTCCTGCCCTCTACCTCATGAAAGGCATAACGAAGAAAGAGAAAGAAAGATACAAGGCGAACTCTTCCAAGGTGATTGTCCCTAATAAGATTCCCTTCGCATTCATGCTCGAAACCTTGGGTCTCAACGATGAAATTCGCACATTTCTATCTAATCTTGGGTGGAACGAATTCATCTTCCTAGACGAACCCGAGTATGAGGAGCTAGTGTGAGAATTCATGTGCACCGTGCAACTCAACCACAAAGCCAAATCAAGGGTGGGCTAATATGGGTTAATATTCAGGGGCTTTGGCGATCCTTATTTCATAACCTTCGACTAATTATCATTCCTTTTCAATTTCCAAGTCGGAGAACACATACCCTTCATCATCTCTGCACTTGATGTAATCTACTCTGAATTTTGGTTGGAGATATCCATTGAGACCAAACACGACCCCCGTTCTTCCTTCTCTAAACACATAAAAACCTTACCTTTATGGAACCTTCATCGGATCATCACTTTCTCCATCAATACGAGGGGTGATGGGAATGAGAAGGTTTCACAAAAAGACTTGGCATTCTTATTTTGCCTTGTCAAAAATAAACCTATCCAAACCGGCCGCTACCTTGTGGATTAATTAATCCATATGAGCACAAAGCCGAAGAGCCAATTTTTACTCCCTTTTCATGTCACAGCCATCTACCTATTCATTAGAGCTCTTAATGAGAACAATGAGCAATTCCTCACCAAGAAGCTCCTTTCCTCACAAAACTTCCTCGACCTAACATATTTGATCAACGCCAAGGCCATCCATTCAGACACTTACACCTATACCCTTGGCGCGGTAAGGGCAAAGAAAGTGGAATCCTCTCAAGTTTTGAAACGAAAGAGGCTTCAAATCGACGAAGGAACAACACAAGTCCCTTATCCTCCTCCTCAACCAAAAGCAAAGACAAAGTTGTCTCTTGCCACCTTAGATCACAAATTAGACAAAATGATAAGGATGATGAAGCGAAGGCTCCTCTTCCTTTCCCATCTTCACAGCAATATGGTAGATCTCCAAGAGAAACTCAGAGTCTCTCCTTGTCATCTTCTGGACTTTATGGAATTCAAAGATACAAAAATGGAGATGATAATGAAGACAAAGTTGAAGATGGAGATGAAGTCAAGGGAACAACATCTGCTCAAGTTGAAGACACTTCTAGTGATGATGATGATGAGTCTTCCACTTTCTAGTTTAGGGATCTCTTTGTATTTTTTTTTTTTAAAAAGTTTGTGATCCCACAGTTATAAATAAATAAAAGTTGTTTCCTTGCCATTTTGTGATCTTAAGTGATTATTATCAATTGCTTTTTTATATTTACTTTTGCTCCTTATTAATACTTATGCATGAATTTACTTTTTCTTCTTTATGCACCCTTTTTTTTATCTTGCCAAAGGGGGAGAGATTGTATGAATCTAAGCTTAAGGGGGATAAACATCTAAGTTTAAAAATTTTAGCATAAGTTAAGGGGGAGCATCATACTTATTGTTTCTTAAATTCACTTTGTTTGAATGAATGATATACTTAGCAAATTTTTGTCTTAAGTATTCATTAAATCATTATTTACACTCCAACTTCATTTTTTCTGCATTATTACTACTAAGGGTCAATCTCAGTTGTCAAAATAAAAAAGAGTGAGATTGTTGGATGAGGGTAGTTAACCCAAGTCTTAGACCTCTTTTGATCTTGACAAAAGAGACTGATCATGTCTAATATTTCAAATTAGTGTTATTTTGCAGCCTTTAGGTTTTATCTAAATTGGAAATTGGATGTAGCTCAAAAATTCTTCAAGAATAAAAATTGATTTCTAAATCATGACCACTACTTTGTATTCGCGACCACGATCTATAAAGAAGCATTGCTAGAAAGCAGACAGGGGAAATCGCAGAGCTATTCTCGGTCGTGATTCATCCAAATAAAGGAGTCCAAAATTGACAGACGAAAGCACGGTGTGTGTCACGCCTTAGTCGCGACCGTGAATTTTGAAGTGACTCAATAAGCAAGCAAGTACACAGCCAAAGCATGACACGTGTTCCAATAGACCGTTAGAAGTCAAATTTTACAGAGGCATCTTATTGGTAGCAACCACGAATTGTGAAGAAGAAGATAACCATTTTATGCATACAAATTTGCATCCTCTGTCGCGTCCTGTACAAGAAAGCTTGCGACTGCGACTTCTGAAAGTAGGTAAAAGGGAAACTGATATATTTTCCTAGTGAACTAATCAGAAGTTGCCATGTGGATTAGCCGTTAGACACAAACGGGATTTTTCTTCAAGAATTTAGATTTCGCGACCGCTAATGAGTAGTAGTGACCACGAATTGAGACTTTCAAGCATTTAATGCAGAATTTGTCAAGCATGTCTCAAAGATTTGGTGAGCTATGTTCTACAACGTCTCTTTGGTGAAGTTTGGGTATAAATACTCCACCAAACAACCATGAATTAGGTTGCTAAGAAATTTATTACAAGTCATTAAAGCTCTTAATCTTTGCTGCTCTTAATCTTTGCTACTCATTTTCTTCAATTTTGTGTATGAAATTGTAAGTGTTAGGTGTGAGCATTAAACGCCAAGTTGTAAGGTTGTAGTGTTAGCCTGTAAAAACACTTCAAGATATGTTTAAGTGTGAGCCTAGAGAAACACTTGAGTCAGGTTGTGTGTTAGCCTAAAAACACATTATTGTAAGGTTGTGTGTGAGCCATCAAAACACAAGTTGTACAAGTTAGGTGTGAGCTTGAAAACACTTGAGATAGTGAAATACCCAATTGGTAAATTGGGGAGTGGATGTAGGGTCGATTATACCTGAGCCTTTATAAATCATTGTCTCTATTCTACTCATTCTTCTTCCCCTCTTCTTTGTTTTTGAAATTTTTATACATGAATTCAACCCCCCTTCTTGGTGCCAAGGGACAACATAAAGGTTGTTTTATGAGCCTCAAAAATACATGTGTAAAGGTTGTTGTGTGAGCCTTAAAAACACAAGTGTAAAAGTTAGGTGTAAGCTTAGAAACACCATTTGAAGATAGTAGAACACCCAATTGCAGATAATTAGGGAGTGGACGTAGGGTCGATTATACTCAAACCACTATAAATATTATGTCTCTCTTCTACTCATTATCCTTCTTACTTTCTTGTTTTAATTTTTATACACCAATTCAACCCTTCCTCCCCCCTACCCTCTCCCTTCTTCATGCCAAGGGCCCACACTTTTCACTTCAGAGATGAGTTTGGCTCCATTCTTCATTGTCGTGTCACAACTGTGGATCGGATTATGTTGCCTCAACTTGATTGTCCATACATTTAAAAGATGACAAAGCTATTTGACATGCAGTAAGAAGAGGTACCTAGGTACACTTTGGGCGAGGAGAAGATTCTCATGGCCGTTTTTATTACTTTTTCCTCTTCGAAGGCCATGCTTAGGCAACTCATGCTCGTATTGCGATGACCATTCTGATAGGCGAGTATTTATTATAAAGGGTGGATGAAGAGACAGATCTATAGATTTTACCACTCTTAGAGGGAGCTGAATCAAGGAGGACCCCTATATCCACGATCTTGGGTGAGACCATCATGAGACGCGATAGAATGGCTCTTATTGTTAATGACTCGTTTACAAGTAGCCCACTATTACTTTAGGTAAGAATTTCTTTTCCACTATCTTTTCTTATAGTTCTTTCTTGGCCTTTCTTTTTTTTTTTTTTTGTTTCTTTTTCTTTCTATTATTATTATTTTGAATTATCCAAACTTTTGCCTAAATCGCCCTCACGAGTTTTCAATCCAGCTGGTTGCTCATTTTTGCTTAGGTTGGCCTTTTAGGGTTTTAACCTAATGAGCATATTTTTATTTTATTTTATTTTTATTCTTTTTTTCATTCTTTTTTCTTTCTCTTCATTTTTCATATATGGTCGTAAAAGAGGTTAGGACTATTAGCTACCCCAACCATAAATGCGAGAGTTTATAACCTGCAATATCATTTGAACCATTGCCTAATAAAGCCTACTGCTACTATGGATGTATGGGCTGAGTGGATGTCCCTCATCATTGCCACTAATATTCGTTATAGCTACCTATGGTGGAATTTGTCGTATGTTACCTTAAGGACTTATGGAGATTATGGCATTCCTTTTGTCTTAGCTTTAAGCGCATTTTATGATCTAGCTTATGTGCTTCGCCAGTTTAGTGTTCCTCAATTCAAGGTACAGTTTCTCTCTTCATTTGTAAAGGGTCCCTTATCTCAATGCTTCTTGGATAGAGTTAAGGCTATATAGACTAACTGCCACATCTATGAGTTCTACACTAGTTGAGACTCTCAGCCTGATGATGACGCAGACTACATGTTATTGTTGTGTGACCTTTAGAGCTATAGGCATCACATTTGCAAATAGTATTCAATGATTTTTCACGAAAATGATTATTTTGTATTTACTTTTAGTTCAAAAGCATATATGACTAATTCACTTTAATTATGCAAATGTACTTCCATATGATATTATGCTTAGCATGAATCATGTCTATTTGGCATGTTACACGTTAATTAAGTGCATAATTTCTACTTTTAATGTTGGCACATTAGAATATCCAATTAGCTTGCTCAGTGCCTCTATCCTGCTGACCTTTTGCTTATTCACCCTTATCCTCTCCATCGTCACCTAGTTATACCGTCAATTGCCCCCTAGTGGTCAGTCACACTCTCATGACTTTTACTTAATTTATTTTATTCATTTTTATGCTCTAACTTTTGCCTAAGTCACCCTTTCAGGTTTTTGACTTAGTGAGTTTTTCTTCCTTTCTTTTTCATTTTCTCCTTTATTATTTATTTATGCCTTAATTTTTTCCTAATCTGCCCTTTTGAATTCTTGAACTATAAGGCTATTTTACTTTTTCAACACCACAAACAAAATATTTGTTTAGCCTATCAATGTTTATGGGCTTGATAAATTCATTCCTATCCAGATCTGCTAACTTCATTATGCTATTTGAGTATACTTCCTTGACCATTAAAGGACCTTCCCAGTTTGGCTTGAACTTTCCTCAAGGATCCTGAGTTTGTGGCTAGACTGCCTTTAGCACCAGATCACCACCTTTATGGTGCCTATTTTGACTTTCTTGTTGAACACACAAGTCACCTTAGCCTGATACAATTGGATGTGGTATAAGACCTTCAACCCCTTATCATCTAACAAAGCCAATTATTCAAGTATACTCCTCTTCCATTAGTACTCAAGAATGCTAAGTTCAACCAATACCTATAAGGATTTCACTTCTAGCTCCATTGGTAGTACTATCTCTATTCTATATAGAGTATGGTGTCATCCTAGTCGATGTCTTTGTCATAGTTTGATAACCCACAAAGTGAATGGTAACTTCTCATACCAGTCTTTGGGCATTTTAATCATCTTGGCAAGGATGTTTTTGGCATTCTTATTTGTCACTTCCACTGCTTTGTTAGCCTGTGGCCTATAAGTGATGACTTATGATGCGTTATGTTGTATTTTTCCAACATGACCTTGACATCTACCTAAAAATGGACACCATTATCTGTGACAACAAGATGTGGCACACCATAGTGATAGATGAGGTTTTTCTTAATAAATCAAACCATCTGCTTTGCTTTTAGCCTTTACCCACTCAGAGAAGTAGTCCACCACTACCATAATATACTTATACCCCCTTGTAAATACTAGTTTGATCTCTCTTATTACATTAATGCCTTATGCTACAAATGACCAAGGTGGGGTCACATTCTATAACTCAATCAATGGCAGATGACTGAGACTACATATTTGTGATAGTTTCGAACCTTCTGAATACAGTCACATTCTATAGTTGTCCAGTGATATCCTAATCTTAATTCATGTGGAGACCAAGACCCTTGCACGTACCTCTTCCATGATCCTATTGGTCGCTTCTTCTGCCACTACTGCAAATGAACTCCATTGGGCATTCTCTTATACGCTACCTTGTCATCAACCATAAGCTATGAAAATAACCTTTAAATCATATCTTTATCCTTCTTCCTAGCCTCTTTGCAGCATTTGACATTTTTCAAATACCTTTGTATATCAAAATACCAAGGATGGTTCTCTATTGATATTTGCATTACTCATGTAATACGATGTCCCAGATTAAAGTGTAATTAGCAATTTCATAGGCATTGCCTTTGGTCCATCCCAAACAGAGACTAGAGTGGCTATGGCATCAACCATTGCATTCTTTTCTCTTGGCAGATGATAGATTGTGACTCTTTGAAAATTCTACACCAATCCCTTTATATGCTCCAAATATGGGCCTAAACATTCTTCCTTCAATTCACATTTATCTATTATATGTGAAATGACTAGCAATAAGTCCCCCAAACACCTATATTATTTTAACCCTTATTTGCTTTAAGAGTTTAAGATTGAGTGCACATGCCTCATACTCAACCGTGTAATTAGTCACTTTATAGTCTAGCTTCTTAATTATAGGTAAAAGCTTCCCTTCTAGCAAAATCAAAATTATCCCTACACCTACACCTTTCTTATTTATAGCTCTGTTAAAGTATGCTCTCTATCCTTGAGGCTCAATCACCCTAGTCCTTCATTCGAGAAATGGGGTAATTCAGCTTCTCTTTCTTCGAGAGATTGTTGTACCAAATACTCTAAGGTTGCGAACCCTTTGATTACCTTTTTGGCCACATACTTGAGTTCAAACTTAGTTAATGGGATCAATCATTTTGCCAACCTTCTTATCAAGGATGGGGCCTCGTGTAGGTACTTAATCAGATCTAGCCCTGAAACCACTTTCACAAAGTACGATTGGAAATAATGCCTTAAGTTCTTCATCGTCTAATGCTAGATAGATCTTTTCCACCTGGTTATACTTCACTTTATAGGACATAACATCTTGCTAAGATAACACACCACATGTTCATTCCCTGTTCCATCTTCTAGAGCTAACATTACACCAACAAAGGTATCTTTTACTGTCAACTATAAGATCAATGTTTTTCAAGCTTTGGCAGCTTTAATACCAGTGCATTAATCAAACATTTTTTATTCTCTTGAAGGCTTCTTAACATTATTCATTCCACTTCGGTGGTTGGTCCTTCTTTAACAACTTGAAGATTGGCTCAAAAATGAGAGTCAATCTCACTATAAATTAGTCATTGTACTAGAAATGACCTAAAAAATCTTAGATCTCCTCATCTGTCTTAGGTGCAGGCATATACCTTATCTAGATCAACTTTGATTCCCTTTTTACTGACCACGTGCCCTACAGCTAACCAGAGGTAGCCCCAAATGCACACTTTTTCTAATTCAATCTTAAATTGTACGCATTGACTCTCTTTAAAAAACTTCTCCAAAGCTTCAAAGTGCCCTTCCTTTATTTCCAATTTTACCATCATGTCATGTACATACACTTCAACCTTTTTATGGATCAAGTTATGTAACAGAGTTATTGTCATTCGTTGG
The DNA here is from genome assembly GCA_949677035.1 of Omphalea diandra. Taxonomy (NCBI): domain Eukaryota; kingdom Viridiplantae; phylum Streptophyta; class Magnoliopsida; order Malpighiales; family Euphorbiaceae; genus Omphalea; species Omphalea diandra. The sequence goes on along the minus strand of CATIWR010441801.1, from coordinate 30,170 downwards.
TATATTGCTCTCACATTCTTTAACCCAAATGGTATTACATTATAGCAATATTCCCCCATGCTATGGTAAAAGCCATTTTCACCTTATCCGTTATAGCCATGATAATCTAATTATACCAAGAGAATTGGTCCATAAAGGAATACATAACACACAAGTTACAATACTATTAACTAGCACGTATATATGTGGCAAAGAAAGGTTATCCTTTGAGCATGTCTTATCCAGTAGTCAACACATTTGCTTACTCTCTCATCCTTCTTCGGTACCGAAACAATGTTGGCTAACCATTTGGGGTAATCTACTACCTCAAAGAATTTAGCATTCAATTGCTTTGCTACTTTTTCCTTGACTAACTGGGCCCAACAGGTCTCATTTTTCAAAACTTCTGCTTTACAAATTTCATGTTTGGGTAGGTCAAAATTTTGTGTTCTTCATGTTGTCCTAGGTTGGCCAAACCTAAACTAAAACTCTCTTTTGATCTTGACAATGTCGATTGATATGTTCTAACATCATTTTAAAGTATTGATTTTGCAAATTTTAGATAGGTTTACATTGAAAATTGAATAAGAGTATAAATCTCAAGCATTATGAAAGGCATTCTAATTCGAATCGGGGGAAGAGGGGCAAACCTCAATTTGCAATCGTTATCTTGCCAAAAGAATGGAAGAAGATGGGGTAATCAGGGTGGAAATCACAACCGTTATCTTTCTAAGGATTTTGTAAAGTTATAATAGATAAATTCTCGGTAAGAGTTGTATCCAGAATTGCAACTACGACTTTTGGATTTGCCTGGAGGGAATCAAATCCATAACTAAAACATTTCAAGTGTCCCAGAAAGTTATTGGTTTTTCAAAATTCATAAGGTGGAGATAATGATCGAGACTATAATTTAATGGAGTTACATTTCCTTGTCAAACAGAAGATTCATAGTGGCAATTGTGTTCTAGAGAAAAATATTTCATGACCGCTACTTTTGTCTAGCTCAAATAACATAATGGCTATATTTCTTAGAAGACCAATGGCGGTGAGCTACGTAGATAACCCGATAGATATAAACGGGGTTTTCCACCGTAATTTCAACAATTTTAGTATAATAAGTGAAATCATGATCGCAAATGAGCAGTCACGACCTCAAAATCAGTCTAACATGCATTTAATGTAATATACACCTAGCATAACTTAGAGATTTAGAAATTTTTTTGTTTGTAACTTCTCTTTAGTGGTTGTTGCCTATAAATACTCCACCAAACAAATGTGAATGCAAGAGAATAGCATTGAATATAGCCAAACTCTTACAGTTTTTTTCTCAACCTTTAATTCTTGTATGTCTATTGGTATTGTTGGGTATGAGCATTAAATACCATTTTTAGTGGGTTTGAGAGGTAGCCTAGTTGTAAAACTCTTGTATAGGTTAAGTGTGAGCCTTTGGGAAAACACTTGAGAGGTTTTTGTGTGAGCCTTGAAACAGAAGTTATAAGGTTGTGTGTGAGCCATAAAACACAAAGTGTAAAAGTTTGATGTGAGCTTGAAAACACCATTTAGTGATAGAAGAATACCCAATTATAAAAATTAGGGAGTGGACATAGGGTTCATTAACACCTGAACCACTATAAAATCTTATGTCTTTAACTCTTCTCCTTCATCTTCTATTTTCATCTCATCAAATCTTTCGCTCCAAATTATGATTTTCCCATCAATTCTATCCCCCTTCTTAGTGCTTAAGGGCCAGCACTTTAATTCACTTGACATGATTTTATACGTCCAAGCAATAACCCTTTAGTATTTTTTATGGAGTTATTTGAACTTTCTTCACTCTTCTGGTATGACATCATTATCGATGAGCATGATTTTTGGATTTTCCTATGTGTTAAGATTAAATGCACTGGTATGCATAGAATTAATGTTAAATATGCTTATAAAATGATGCATGTTATCCATATTACCATTAAGAAATATATCGCACAAGTAAGCAAACTCATCATTCATTACCTTAAACTTAGAAAGAAATACATCATTATCCTCAAAGAGGTTGGAAACAAAAACATCAATATCAAAAAGAAAGTCAGCTTCATCTAGTTGGTTGACTAAAGTTTCATATGTTTGAGCCTTTTTCTCTTCTTCGCCCTTTACTTCATTAGTCAAAATCCCAAGATCAACATTTTATAGAAGATCTACCTCTTTGCCATTCCTATACCAGTAATAGCCTTAATAACTCCCTCAAAGCTCTATTTCATCTAATCATCCCCTAGCTCAATCTTTAGAAATTCTACTGAAAGTGTTTGTTCATCTACCATGGTGGGTTGAGTCTCCATCCTATGCCTTTGTTCTTCATCGTCAACTACTTTCTCAATGGAGTTTACAATCAGGCTCTCGATGTCCTCCAATTTTATCCCTATGTAGACAACCTTAATGAATTTGCACAACCCAATATACTCTCACTTTGAACCCATGAAGTGTGCACATTGTTTTATTGAGTCAAATCCCTTCTTGGCATGATATTCTCCAGTGGCCCAAAAATTTTGATCTAGCACATACTACTCCTTCTATTCATTAGTGTCTTCTTCTTATCATGTCATGGCTATATAGCCTGAGGCCCATATAAAACCATAGGTTGATCTAATTCTTGATCACTTTTTGTCCCTGTGATTTGTTTCCCTTTCATCGTTCTCTCTTTTTTCCCCTTCTTTTCAGATGAATCTTAATAATTCAAATATCCCAATTTGCCAATATGCAATTGGAAAAAGGACTCTCAAGTTTATTTATATCCTTGCTCGGTGACTTCCCATTCTCGGTTGCCTCATGCCCAATTATCTTAGCAGCTTCCCCCTTCTTTCATAAAGAAATTTGATAACAGTTCGCATAAGTCCCTTACTTTTAGCTTTGACTCCTTACCATGATACCCCAGCCCTTTCCTTATAGTCTAAGTGAGGACCTCTGAAGATTCAAATATGTCGGTAGAATTCTTCCCTAACCCTTATCTTGAAATAGTCTGTATTCTTTATAATTTCCATTACTTTTGGATTAACCCATTTATCTATTACCCTAACAATCTAAAACCCTCAGAGATGCAGAATAGCCATTCTCAAAGTAGACACAATTGTAGAGATGGTTACAATCTCTCCTTTGTAAGGAATCTAAACTTTCTAATGAACTATGGAAGGCACACCACCCGACGGGTGGTACCATGGTCTTCCTAGCAAAAGCGAAAAAGTGATTGGAATGTCCAACACTGTGAATTCCATCCTTGCTTCCACTATGGTTGTTTTTACTAAGGTCTTGAACACACCTGAATTTGGCTTCCTTCTATCATCATAAGCTTAAATGACACTATCAAAAGCTTCCAAATCTTTCCCAAACAAACCAAACTTATGCAATAACTTCAATGGGTAAATGTTAATCCTAGATTCATTATCGACCATCACACATGACATGCATCTCCCATTCACCTCGGCTCAAATGAATAGGGCTAAGTTGTGATCTCTTCCTTCTAGTGGCACATCTTTATCCAAGAAAGTGATTTTACCCTTGTAAGTCACTAATACAACAACATCCCTCAGAGTAACTTCACTAGAAATGATTAAGTTGGACAAGGCTTAAACCATGGCCTTCTTATGTTCTTGAAAGATAATGAGCAATTCCCACACATTGATATGGGTTGGCATATTTTTCAATAGTTTCACAATAGGATTGTCATTTTTTCTCTCCTTTACAACTAGCGTATTTGTCTTTTTCTCAACACTTGTTTCTTTGGGAGCTTCTCTATTAGGGTAGTATTTCCAACTATGTGTTAGATGGCTCACCTGCTTCATTTCTTTCTCTCCATCGCTCTCTTCCTATATCTAGATCATTTTTTTCTTTATCCTTTCTATGTTTCTTCATTGAACTTTTTTAAGGATTAATAGTGCAAACAACTAGAGTCTCGCTTGTGACCTTCTTGATACTAGTAATAACAACTTTCTCAAAAATTTTAGATTTTATCATGATGTCTCTTGATTTGGGGGAGGAACTTTAGATAGTTTGGTTAAAGATTCACTCAAACGCTAGGCCTTCTAGAATTTGGTGAAACAATAATCTTGTTATTGATTAAATCTTGAATCTCATGTTTTAGTCTATAGTAGTTATCAATGTTGTGACCTATTCCTTAATGAAAAGCGTAGTAAGCATTGGTGTCATACCATCTAAGTAGTGGATTAGGAGGTGGCCTTAATGCTAGAAGCTTCAGCACACCCTTCTTATGTAACTTCTTAAATGCCTTAGACAAATGCATCCCTAAATCAGTGAACTAACTTAGTGCTCTTGCTGCATTTACATTAGTAGTCTTGTTCCCTTTAACCTTAGGCTGAGATGGGGCACTTCTTCTTCCTCTATGCTATTTTCTAGACTCGAATTCTAACTCTTCAGCTTGTAAACCTGCTTCTCGAAGGTCTTTAAAGTATCTCTCACAAATATTCCCTAGATTTTGGTGCCAATATCAAGCAAAGCTCTTTTAATAATCATCTTGACCTATTCTTTCTTTGTAGACCTCGTGGTCGCCTCTAAAGCCATCTTTTTATGTAATCATTGAAACTTTCACCTATTTTTTGCTTGATAGATTCCAAATCTTGTAATGTGACCTCTTGATTTGAATTGTAAGCATAACGCCATTTGAAATCTTTTGTTAACTCCTTCTTGTCTTCTCTGACAATTTTTAACTAGTTAAAGTACCACGTGTTGGCAGACCCTTCCAATGACAACTTCAAAAGCTCTAACATGATATTTGTCAGAACCCTAGATGCCTTCATGCCCAACACATACGAATTGACATGGTTCTTAGATTCTAGATCCCAGTGAATTTGGAAAGCTCCAACATATAAAAGTTAGTTGGTAGCTTCTCTAGTTTGTGGGCTACTAATTCCTCAATGTTTGTTCCCCTTTCCAACCCCTTATCACCTGGGGCTTTCTATATTTTCCCCAATTATTTGGCAAAGTCATCAAACTGGGTGCTTCCCTTCTCACTCTCAAAGGGTTTGTCCAAAACGACAGTTGTACTTGCCACTTCCTTGGAAAACTTGTTATCATGGTATTCTTTCATCCCAAATAGATCATCATCAATCACTACAAGTTGAAGTGCTTCTATTGGTGCTTTCCCTTTGTTTGTTATATTAACAAAGGTCTTGACATGTTTATTTAC
>CATIWR010441801.1:0-20000 GCA_949677035.1 Omphalea diandra | reverse complement strand
AATCCTTTTGGCAAGCAATTCTCCACATCTCTACCGCGATATTCTCCTCTTCCATGACTTTTTTTCGGCTTGAAGGTCATGAAAGGTTTCACTTCCAAAGGTCTCGTGGCTGCCACAAGGACTCTAACCCTAGAATTCACCCCGGACATCGTTGTCGGGGTAGACAAAAGAAGCAGAGAATAGCACAAAACCATGAAGAGAAAACTCATGCTAGACATTTGATAATATTTGTTGTTCTTGGCTTGATGAAGACTAAGTTTAGCTTTTGTCGGGTTAAAGAGGGAAGAAGGTAGTTTAAATAGAGGCTAGCTCGTGAAGGAAATGAAGTATGGAGATAATTAGATATGTCCAACTCATAGCTAGCAAAACAAAGCAAATGTTGGTCCTTAATTGAAGCAACTTTTGACAATGCAAGCTTAGGATGCCCGTGCTCTTCATTACTACATTTCTAGGTTTAATTTAATTTCTTATGAAGTCAAATTCATTTTTTACATTTCCACATCAATTTTCATTTTAAGATTACAATTTCTTAAATGGGATTTTTCTTTTTTAAGAATCCAACTGTTGTACAATGAAATAGATATGCAATTACATTTTACATTATTTTACAGAGTGTGTGAAATAATTCAAGTGGAAATTATAGAATTTATTTGACTTTATTATATAAATATCCTTCAAAAGAATTTATTTATAAATAAATTCTCAATTTCTCAAATTTGAATTAAATGTAAAATTCATTTTGAATTTACAATTTTATTATACTATTCTTTAAATTTGTAATTTGGCTAGCTCGCTTGCAATATTACCATAAAGTAAATTTAAGGAAAATTAAAATTTGATTCAACTAAGACTGATTCAATAAAATTAAGAATTTATAATTTTAAATGACTTCTCGGACATATGAAGTATGACGAGCATAAATCTGTAAATAAATATTATAAAATTTTACAGAATTCATTTGAAGATCTCAACTCAACCATACATACATGCATATTATATTTTTTTTTCACACGTCTATCAATAATGTTTATAGAATATGTGTATATGATCAAAGGTCCCATTCATTTGTAATTCCTGCATCACACTTTTTTCTCTATTCTCTCCTTTAATATGCAACTTGTTCCTTGGACTTCACCCTTACCTGTCTGTTTTTCATCTAAACTACTAAATTATACATACATGGTCAACTCGACCCTTTGAGTCCGTGGCTTGGGCTCTGTTTCCTTAAATTTTTATTGTTTTTGAGATTGAAAAATATTCATTTCACATTAAAAAAAGAAACAATTAGTTTTCCATTTCCTAATCCTTTTATGTTTTTGTGTCTGATTTTTATTTCAAATTAATTTTTTTTTTAAAAAAAAAAAAAAAGCTAGGCAATGATATCTGTATCATTTCCATATATCTTGCAAATTAGAGTTTAAAGAAAGGTAAATTGAGGTGCCGCTAGGATTAAAATTTCACCAATTTAATTTCTCTTTTAGATACTAAAAAAATGAATCGGGGGTTAATTAATTTATTAGTTGTCAATTCTTTTTTTAACCATTTAAAAGAGATTCCTACAGTTTACATAAAGAGGTGCTAGATTTATTCCTTCCCGATATCTTCTAATGAAAATTCTTCTATGTCAAATATGAGGACAACTATAGCATTATCTTTTATTTGATCCGATAACTTGGAGAATAGATTTTATTATGGTGTAGAAAATTAAGCTAACTAAACTAGTTTACGTTTTAGTTACAACTTATAACCCATGATATTTACTTGATCATGGGAAAAAAAAATCCGTCACCTCCTAATTTCTTTCATCAACCTCGACTAACAATAAAAAACTTTGTGAGCAGTTGGGTGTTGGGTCGACAAGTTTATCTGGTTCTTATTTGGGCTTACCTTCTGTTATTGATCGATCGAAGAAAAATACTTTTCGATATTTAAAAGATAAATTTCGAAAGATATTAGCTTCATGGAAGGGTGGACTTTATCTATGGGAGGAAGGGGCATCATGATTCGGCCTATTGCTTAAGCTCTTCCTGCGATTACAATGAATGTTTTTCAGGTCCTTATTTCTACGAATGATGAGCTTCAAAGGATTATGAACTCCTTTTATTAGGATAACACAGAGAGAGGTGAGAAAATAATTCATTGGGCTGCTTGGGATAAAATATGCAAGACTAAAGAGGAGGGAGGTTTGGGCTTCAGAAGATTGATAGAATTCAACTTGGCTATGCTTTCAAAGCAATGCTAGCGCCTAATTAAGTTTGATAATTTGCTGACGCCTAGAGTTATAAAAGCCAAATATTTTCCAGTCTCTAGTTTAGTGCAAGCTACTTGTCCACCGAGTGCTAGCTATAGTTGGACAAGTTTGATTGCGGTATTCCTCTCTTGATTCGTGGTTTGTACTGGTGTATTGGTGACTCCTAAACCTAGTGGTACGTTTTTGAAAAGGGTGTGAGACCTGATTATCAACAATCAATGGAATAAAGAGGTTATTGAGAGTTGTTTTTGCGCTAGAGACAGAGAGTTGATTTACTTTATTCCCTTGTCTCTTTTCCCTGCCTCTGACAAATTGGGCTGGTTCTACACAAGGGATGGGTTGTTTACGGTGAAGTCTGGGTACAAGGCAGCCATGGTGGCAAGCTTTGAGGGGCAAGCTTCAGGTAGTGGTTTGAGAACTTTCCGGAAAGATATTTGGAAGGTTGATGTGCCTGAAAACAACGAGTCTTCTTGTGGCGTTTATACTCGGGTTATATTCCAACCAAAGAAAATCTCTTCAAGGAACAGGCTAGTGTTGACTCATTTTACCCCCTGTGCACTGAAATATTTGATAGTGATCTCCATGTGTTTGAAATTTGTAACTGGACTCGAAGATGTTAGGTTGCTTCTCCATGGGGTCAAGCTATTTCAGATGTTCAATTCACTGCAGTGCGGGATTGGTTGGAAATAATTTTTAACACATTGAATGTTGAGCAGAGGTCGAGGTTTGTTGCTATTGTTGACGGGACATGGTGGTGCCGAAATCAGAGGTTATGGGAGGATGTAGTGGTTGAGGCCCAAGTTGCAATGGCTACAGCTTTAAGTAGTTTATCTGAGTTTCGGGCGGTTCAGGAGTGTACAAAGGATGGCCACCATGCTTTTTCTTCAAAAGCTTGTATCTCATCCTGTATTTGGCGGCCGCCACAGATTGGTTGTCTGAAAGTTAATGTGGATGCAGCGGTGAATGTTGAAACTGGTAGCGGCTCAGCTGGTGCAGTAGTAAGGGACTCTTTAGGCCAGGTATGTGTGGCCGTGGCTATTCCCATTCCAGTTGCAGTAAGTGCAGAAATGATGGAGGCATTGGCTTTGTGAGAAGTGTTGGTTTGGCTGCGTGATTCATCATGGATTTGTGCTAAAATGGAGGTCGATTGTCTATCTATCGTATATAAGCTTCAAAATAATGGTTATTCGTGTAATCACCTTAGTTTCATTCTTGATAATATTAGAGTCTTGTTGCCAATGGAAACTTGTGTTCAGTTTGTGAAAAGAGAAGGAAACATGGTAATCCATTCAGTAGTCAAAGAAGCTTTGGAATCCTCTCATATTGTTGTCTGGTTACATCGACTTTCAATTTATGCTTTTAATGCGCTCGTGGCTGATGTAATGCAACTGAGTTCTTATTAATGAATTTATGATTATTTTTGGCTTAAAAAAACAATAAAAAACTTTCATCAATTGGTAACCCAAGAAATTTGCCATGTTATAAACAAGAACAAGTTGAGAAAATTTTTTCATTAAGATTACTTTTAACGATAAACTTGTCTATAGTGAATATACACACACTTAATAAATAAAATAATAAAATTTGAATGTAATAAAAAGTATTATAATAATTTCAATTTGATAATTATAGATAGCTATTTGAATTATCATTCACCTATTAGTTAAGTACATAAGGTACATAAAAAAATTTCTTACACTATTATAAGTAAACTTTTACTAGTGAATAGATTAGGTCGAATTGATTTAATCATGTTAATTTTGAATTGCAATTGGATCGAAATAGGTCATTGAATTGAAATAAAAAAAAATAGATAATTTTTTAGATATCAATTAGAATTGGATAAAATCCCTAATAATTTTATTTTAAAAATAAAAAATATTATTTTAATTTTTAAAAAAAATATTTTAAAATTGTAATAATTTAAATTAAGTCATTCGAATTGATCCACAAATCGAATTGAATTAGCTTCAACTTAAGTCAATTTTAAATCTTCTTTCATTTTGAAGTGGATCAAATTAAATAAAATTATTACATTTAATTTTTACTTTTTTTTTGTGATAAGAGATTTTAAGAGTTCAAAATCTTTCTAATGTTTTGTCAAAAGTATTCATTAGAGGGCGAGCATTCAATTAATTTGATTTATTCAGTTTATTTTTTAACTACAATCAAATAAATCAAATTTTATATTTTAAAAACTAAATCAAATTAAAATTTTTTAAAAATTGAATAAATAGAACTGAATCAAATTTATAAAAATTTTGATTTGATTAATAGTTCAATTTAAATTAGTTTAACGTATTAATAATTTTAATTTATTTAATTTATTTGCTTTTAAAAATCAAAAATTAAAATTTTAATATTAAATTAAATTGATCAAATAATATTAATTTGATAGACTTCAATTGGAATTTTGCTCACCCTATTATGCCCTTACTATCCATGTATAAAAAAAATAAAATAATATCTCGCCATTTGGATTCCTTTTGCTTTTTCACTTTTTAGTTTCTGAGGAAACTTTTTGTCTTTTTCACTTTGGATTGTACCTTGGCGTGCCAAATAATGCAGCAACCAAGCAACTAGAACTCAAAGATGAAGTGAGTGACGCAAATCAACGTAGTCAAAGTCAATCCAAAAGCCTCATAAACAATACATGGAAGCATATGATTGGACACATGAGAGTGCTGAGCTAACTTACTTTGCTTCGGTCAAAGTTATTAAGGAAGGAAGACCCTTTACACATCATCTCTTTAGCTGTCTAGCTTAATCAGCTGCCACGTGCTACCATTAGCCAGCAAATGCTGGAGGACATTTTTAGGGTTAACAAAATATGGCAAGGTGTAAGTTCTCAACAACCTTTGGAAATCTTATGACAAAAACTGTCAATGGACACGTCAGTATTTGTTACGAGTTTTGACGTTGGAAGATGAAGATGTCTAGTTGAACATGATTTTGGAGGTCATTTATTTCTCCAATATACCTTTCACATGCAACGAACTGTTCAATATATATCACTTGATTTTGTTAGATTCAATCAATCCGTTAGGGTTTTAGCGCAAAACCACAAATTTGATCTTATTTTAATTATTTTAAGTAAATAAAAACTATGATTGATTTGTGAAAATTGATATATATTCACTCGAAATCTTTTATGTATTTCAACTTGATGAAATTTCAAAATTTCTTACAAGCGGTGGTTATCCAAATTGAATTCGAACTTGAAATGACCTATTCTGAACTTATGTGGTCTAACATATTTGTCAGCTTTATTTACAATTAATCTTTTTTGAAAAGTATTAGCCGAAACTCAATCTCGCTAAAATATGTGCTAGGACCGACACTTAAGTCTCATAATGAATTCATTTTTGTAAGCTTAAATCCAATTTTAGTACTAACCCAAGCATTGGGAAATCAAGATTGATCTTCCAGAACACTTGCTGAAATACATAATATTTGAATGAACATTTTTCATATGAAATAATTTAAGCCAATAAAAAAAAAAAAAAGGTTCAGGCTTTATTTTGGGTGTATTGTCGCATCAGGTCCTAAAATGTTGTCAAACCTGGCCTGGCCTGACCCAACGCAATGAAAATCCGACTCAACCAGAACAATATTATTTTGTCAAGCAATGAAGAAGAAAAGGGCCCAGGCCCCTTGCATTTGAGAGGAGTGAACAGATGTATAATACTGACATTGAGGAAAACCTTTTCATATGTATCATTTGGGAGTGACATAGTTCACCGTTGCTGATTTGTGTCCAACGTTTTAGTATGAAATAAAAGGAAATTAAACTCCAACATTAGGATCTATCTTATCAACCACGCATAAATAGATAATATGTGGAACACAATCGAAAACGTTCCACATTCCATACAATCAAACATCACACCAACAAACCTGTCATTTATTGATGCAGTTTCTAGCTTTATTTGAACTTATTGTTTTTTTAAAAAAATTTAATTCGACTTGATTCAAAATTAAAATAGACTTATAATGATTTAAATTTTAAAATTAAACTTGATTTTCAATCCATTAATTTGTCTAAATTGACTCAATATAAAATAATCTAAATTTGACAATAATTATTAAAAATGCTTTAATTTTAAATTAAGATAATACTTTTATCTTAAAAAATAAATTTATGAATGACCCTATCCAAAATTTAAAAATTACTCTGAAATGACTCAAAATTCTTTATATACCTTGGCTAGATGATCTAATTCACCTTTATCTCAAATAATTATATTCAATCTACTTTTAAAAAAAAAATTCAAAATTGAAATGGCTAAAACTCACTTGACTCAACTCATTTAATATCATCCAACATAATGAAAATTGCCTTTAAGATAACATCTATCCTTTTGGAAGGCTAAGGATGGATATTTTATTCGACTCATCAGATATCCTATCCGACCCATTATATAATTGAATGAGATTATATTTAAAATATAAAGCTTGACATGTGTCAAGGTCGGACTTTATGAAATGCAATAATATGATATTTGTATTATTTTTTATAACAAATAACTTATTTTTATGTTTATTTATATATATTATATTTAAAAATTAAATATTAATACGAGTCTATTTAAAGGTATATAAATATAAATGAAAAGTAGATATATTTTAAAAAATGAGTAAAATTAACAAATTTCACTTTATTGATAAAAATATAATCAAATATCTGTGATTTGACTCAATCTATCTTTAATTGAATTGAATAATAAATTAAGTATTTTATTCTCTTATCAGATCGGATATGAATCTTTCAAAATTTGACTCTTATTCGGCCCGTGATAATATGGGGGCCTATTCCCTTGTGCTGAATCTCTTTCCCATGTTTGTAAAGCGAAACACTGACACATAGACCACTTAAAGTTTATTCACCGACTCGAGAGTGATGTTCAATACACAGGTAGTTTTAATTTTCCTTTCTTTTTCGTTTTTTTCCTAACTTGAAATTACTGTTTTGTTAAAATAACTTTAGTTAAAATATTTTTTATTTTTCTCTTTCTATACCCTTTTTAAAAAAAAAAAAAATTCTTTCTCTACTCTCTATCTTTCTCCTATTTTTCTTGTATTTTTATATTTATAAAATTTTAAAAAATAATATAGGGATATTTTTAAAATAAAATATATTATTAAATTCTATACTCAAATTAAATACAAAATTCATTTTATTTAAAATAAATTATATTTTATTTTATAGTATACCAAATATAGAAATTTATTTGCAAATGAATTCTATAAGAAATTCATTTGCAAATGAAATAAATATTAAGTTAGAATTGAATCAAACACTATAACTTTATTTGTTTTATAAAAAATAACTTATCTAAAGTAAATATTTTCTGAAAAAAATATTTTTTAAGTAACATATGTTCTAGTGTTTGAAAGACACTACAAAAAAATAATTTTTTGATTTATAAGATTACAACAAAATTTAGACCATAAATATTTTATATTTATATTATTTATTATTTAATATAAAAATATATTAAAAATATAAATTTTTATGATTCTCACTCATCTTCGATGATTACCACACATCGACGATGACTAGTAATGGATGTCGGTAGTCAAGATAACCAATAATAATAAATATCATAAAGTTATATGATTTATTGTTTATTTCGTTGAGTTTGTCAAAGTAAAAAAAATGACTTCTTAGCTCCTTTAAAATTCCTCTGCCTTATGAATAACGCATTTATCCAGCGATAAATGTACTAAAAAGTCAATCAGCCTAAAATCCTTTAATTTGTGTTACTTACACTTTCAAAGTTCTTAGGATTATTGAGGGCCAAATTCATAAGTTGCTTCCTAAATTTTTTGTGATTGGTTAACGTGACACCTCATCTTCAATTATAATCAAGTTAATACTTAGTAATTGATGTTTAGTCAATTAAAACCTTATAATTTTATTTTTAACAAATTAAACATGTGGCGATGCAGAAATAAAGAGAGTGTGAAGGATGTTGTTTTGTGCATAAGTTCATATGTCTAATATAATTAATTCCTTTTAAATCTTGAAGTTCTTAAGTTAATTTTGCATATGGAAAGACTTTTGTATTTTATAGGTTAAAAGGGGCTTTGTACGCCCATGCAAAACTTTACATAGGCATGCACTCTTCGAACCAAAGCTAAAAGAGGTGAATTCGAGCCTTACACGCCCATGCTACGATTTGTATGAGTGCATGCCCTTGAATGAGTCCAAAACCTAAATTGCAAGTTTGCATGCCCACATTGTTGGCCCTAGGCACCAAGAAGGGGAGGGTGGTTGAATTGGTGTATAAAAATTAAAACAAGAAGATAAGAAAGAGAATGAGTAGAAAGGAGACACAAGATGTATAGTGGTTCGGGTATAATCGACCCTACGTCCATTCCTCAATTCTCAGCAATTGGGTGTTCCACTATCTTCTAATGATGTTTTCAAGCTCACACCAAACTTTTACACTTGTGTTTTGAAGGCTCACACAACAATCTTTAAACTTGTGTTTTTTAGACTCACACAATAACCTTTACACTTGTGTTTTTAAGGCTCACACAATAACCTTTCTTAGTATTTTTACAGGCTCACACTACAACCTTTACAAATGGTGTTTATGCTCACACCAAACAATCACCTAAAGAAGAGAAAAGATTGAGTAGCAAAATTGTAAGAGTTTGGGTTACAAATTAATGAATTCTCTTTTCATTTACATCTGTTTGGTGAGGTATTTATAGCCTCTACCGACCAAAAAGACGTTGTAATAAAACTGGTATCAAATCTTCAAAGTATGTTGGATAGATTTTTGCATTAAATGCTTGTCAAGCTTCAATCGTGGTCGCTACTACTTTTTCACGATCACGATTTTCCAATTTCCATACACGAGAGCCAAAAATTACGACAAAAAATCTCGTTTGTGTCTAATGGCTAGTCCACATGTCAGCTTCTCATTAGTTCTCCAGGAAAATATAGTTGTTTGTGTTTCTTCTGCTAACAAAAGTAGCGATCACAAATTTCCTTATACATGTCGCGACTGAGGATGCGAATTCGTCTGTCAAAAGTTGTATCTTCCACTTCACGAATCGCGATCGCTACCAATAAGTTGTCTTCATAATTGTTGTCTTCCAATGGACACCTGGGACATTTGTCAAGCTTTGGTTATGGACTTTATTCCCTCTTGAGGCTCTTTGAAAGTCGCGGTCGCGATTCTGACGCGATACAGATAGTGAAACAACCTATCACTTTTGGACTCCTTTTGGATGAGTCGTGGTCGAGAATGGCTCTACGATTTCACCTGTTTGATTCTAGCAAGTCTTCATATGGATCGCGGTCACGAATATGAGATTGCAGTCGTGATTTAGAAGTCAACTTGGAGTTTAAGAGCTCCATCCAACTCCACTTGAAAATCTTACTAATTTTTGTAAAACAACACTTAAATAAATCATTAATAATGATTAATCTCCTTTGTCAAGATCAAAAGAGTTCATAGACTTAGGATTGACCTTCATAGTCCAACACATGTAAAGTTTTGCACAAATGTGTAACACTATAGAGACAATTTTTAAGCTTTCTAAACACTTCGAATTGTTTTCTCTTCCAACCTTCCAAGTATCCCACTTAGAATGAACATTAAGAGCACTATAAAAAGAGCAGCCAAAGGCACACAAAATTGATCATCCAACAAATTTAGAATTCAATCAAAGTAGGAGGCAAAGCCATCAAGCAAAAGGGTAATAATAAGAAGAAATCAAAGGCCAATCAAGTAAGAATGTAAAAGATTAAAGACTATGGCTTATTCCATATTGAGTTTGATTATTTCTTCTTCTTTTTATTTTATTATGAACTAATTTTCTTTAAGATAGGGTTATAGATGAATCTTATCTAAACTCTTATGATTTTATAATCTAAGTTATTTTGGTCATATTCGTCATTGTGTTAGCAATCATTATGAGCCTTATATTATTGATTAAATGACATTAATCATACTTGGTTTTGTGAATTGACTATCGAGAGATGCCTCTTATGAGAAAAAAAATTTAATCCCTGATTCTATTATATATTAGGAGACTTTAAGAGGTTATTGCTATCATTAGGATCTTACTTTGATTGACAATTACATGATGTTTAACTATTGTGTTAAGAGACTTTTAGTTTAACATGTTTTTATATGTTAATTGATACTTGAGAGAGATTAATTAATCACTTAAGTGATCCAATAGTAACACTAGATGAATGAACCAATTGAATAGATCATTAAAAACCATAAGTAGTTAACAAGTGAAGTTAAACCCTTAGCTAACTTCTCATATTGATTGTTTCCTTGTAATTACTTTATTTACAAGTAGTTTTAATTCTTAGTTTAAACTTTCTTTCAACTAGGATTTATAGATAATATAAGAAAAAAGATGCATAGTACTTAACCTTGATCCTTGTGGGAATGATATTTGTACTTTAGTACACTATATTACTTTTGACATTAGTTTAAGGATATTTTTATACTTAGCACACACCCGTCATCAAGTTTTTAATGTTGTTTGCAGGGATCACCAACATTAATACTAAATAATTATTTTTATATTAATCTAATAATTTGTGTTTCTTATTCTTTCTTTTTATTTTTGTTTATATAGGAATCTAGCGATAAGAAATATGAAGGATAAACCCTTAAGGGAGTTCACCACACTTCCATTGGAAGCATTAGGATGCACATTAATGCTAAAAAATTTGAAATAAAACCTACCTTTATACAAACCCTCACCAATACGATCTAAGTTCATCAACTTGGCCATGAAGATCCTAACACTTGTATCACAAACTTTTTAGAAATTTGTAAACTTTCCAATAGAATGGGATGTCTATAGATGCGGTAAGGTTGTGGTTATTCATTTTAACATTAAAGGATAAAGCAAAGGCATGGATAAACTTAGTAAAGTTGAGTAGTATAACAATATAGGGACAAACTATCCTATGTTTTTCTAAATAAATACCTTCCTCCATCAAGAATGGTGAGGCTTTGCAAAAAACCATAACTTTTTGCCAATAAGATGGAGAAACTTTAATGAAGCAGAAGAGAGATTTAAGGACTTATTGAGGAAATGCCCTAATGATCAAATTCCAAAATGGTTAATTATTCACACCTTTTACAATGGATTGATTGGGCACTTCAAGATTATTATAGATGCCATTGCGGATGAATCTCTTTTGGACAAAACAACGAATGTGACTTATGAACTTATTGAGACTATGGCAAATAACAATTATTAAGTTAATAAGAGGAACACAATAAAAAAAAAAAAGTGGTTAGAATTCATAACATGGATACATTGAAAAACATTGTAAGCTCAGGTATCTTCTTTAAGTAAGCAATTGAATTTTGTGAATTTCAATACAATTTCTTCTCCTTTCTTCTAGGTGGTGTGTGACTTATGTGAGGAGAAAATAATAGCATTTATTAACAAATAAGGGAACAATTTTTCACAACAGCAAGAAAACTTTATGGGGAATTTCAACTGCCAAGCCAAAAATCCTTATTCTAATACTTATAATCTAGGTTAGCCAAATCACCCAAAATTATCTTAATCGAATAACAACTTTTTGAACCCTAATGATCATCCACCACCTAACTACAAATCCTAAGAGAAGAAATCTAATCTAGAAAACCTTTATAGAGAAATTCATTGCTAAAATTGAAGCCAAGTTCGACTACTAAGAGGAGATGATAAGAACATTAGATGCAATGTTTGATTTCATTGCTAAAAAATATGCACATTTTGGAGATCAAAATGCCTCTTATATTTTAATCTTCAGTGAATTAAACCAAGAATAAGAAAAAAGATTGATAAAAAGAAAGACGTATTTAGAATGGGTCACGACTGATTTAAGGGGTTTAGTCCAGTGAATTGCATTCATCCAATATTAATGAAGGACAATCACAAACTCAAGATAAAACTTAAGTGAAGCTAACTTTAAGGGTTAAGCTAATAATCTTAAATTAGCATGTTCTTGTGTTTTAGCTTTGTCATTTGTGTCTTTTTGTTTTATTCATATGTTATTTACGTTTGAACCCTAGCCTTCTAATAAAGCTCGTAGCTTTTCTTTGTACGTTTTTCATAATTATAGATTTGGTTTATTTTTGCCTCTATTAAGGTAATCCTTCTTTATCCCTCTCTTTTATTTTGCATTCATTGCATCACTTGGGACATAAATGAGTTTAGGTTTAAGGGAATTAGGGGATTTCATGTGCTAAATTTGTGATTTGAATGCTAAAATTTGATAATTTAGATGATGAAGAAATAGTTTTCAAGGTCTAAATTGAAAAGTCAATGAAGAATTTGATAACCATTTATTTGAATCAATTAAGTTGAATTTGCTTATGATAGTAACATGGTCTTAGTTAATATGTTTGACCTATAATTAATAAGAACACTAGAATATTTAAGCACATTTTAGTAAAATATGGATTTTAAAATTGAAATTAATAATGATACATGACTTAGGTAGGTGGATACTTCTACTCATGCTAAAACTTGCTAAACCATATTTTAAGGCAAAATCCAAAACTTAGTAATTGTAAGGAGATGATGAGGCATTCTTTGGCCCCTCATTTAACCCCTAGCCATACCTTAAACATTAACCCTTGTTGCCCCTTTGAACCTTAGTATATACTCACATGTGAGTATAATTAGCCTTTTCTTTCCTTAACCCATAACCTCATTATAACCATATAACCTAAATAAGCTTTTGCCTCCCTTAACAAGAGAATGAAGTTAGAATATGGTTAAAGTACATCTTACCTCGACCATTTTTAAGAAATAAACTTGGAAAGTGTGTTTGCTTTATAGTATATTCCTTAAAAAGATATTAAACCCAAGCTTTAGTAGATTTTTTAATTGATCATCCATACTTGAAAATTGAAAAAGATCTCTTGGTTGAGATTGTTTTTTTTTTTTTAAGTACTTTTTTTATGAGTATGGTATGATAGATCCAAGACCATGATTACAATATTATAAGGATTATA
Source organism: Omphalea diandra (assembly GCA_949677035.1). Lineage (NCBI taxonomy): Eukaryota > Viridiplantae > Streptophyta > Magnoliopsida > Malpighiales > Euphorbiaceae > Omphalea > Omphalea diandra. Next base: position 6,746 of record CATIWR010441801.1, on the reverse strand, counting down.
TTGTAGGAATAAAAAGGAATTAAACCAAGTCATCCTTTGTCTCGGATTTTTCTTATGCCAATAATTAGGTAGAATATGAAGCTTTGATTATCACCTTTAAGATCATGGTAAAGCTGAGGGCATGGGTGATTAAAGTTAAAGGAGATTTTTTTACGAGTTATTAAGTATGTCATGGTATATTACAAATGTGAATTGCCTAGCCTATTATTTTTTAACAAAGCAAGACATTTTCTAGAGAGTTTTGATTTTCCTATTTGGAGTATGTTGATTTATTTGGCAATGCAAATGCCAAACAACTTCATATAAAGGGTTAGTATTTTTTTATAGAATTATGAAGACACCCCCCTCGTTTATTAGCATAATAGTCTTATTCTTTAGAAATATTCCAAAATTGAAAGACTTTATCCTTCTTTATCTAGTTTATCATTTTGATTTCACTAAGAATTAGGGGGACAACATTATTTCTTATTTTCAAAATCTAAGTGCAAAAGGCCATCCACATATATGTTAATGGGACACTAAGTTTGATTTAAGGATATAAAGTTATATAGGTGACATTTAGAGGTGAAATCCTTATATGTATTGTCTTCAATAAGCTATGCTAGCTATGGCCAAGGTTCATGAAGGGGTTACTAGATCTAATCAATAAAGAAGAATGATTAAAAACTCTTTGTCAAATACAGTTACTCTTAGTAGAGAATAGGAAAAGATTATTTCAATTATGCTAAAAAGTGTGAGAGTTGCTAGAGACATGGACCTATTCAACATCTCCTAACTAAAGAGCTACATTTAATAACTAATTATTGGCAATTTTTAGTATAAATAATAAATCTTATTAGTAAAATATACTCTTCATCATCTAACCAACATATGATAATTATAACCACTATAAATTATTTTTCCAAATTTATGGAGTTTATTCCCCTTAAGATAGCTAGTGAATTCTCAATCATTAAATTATTCAAAGAGTTTATTATCCATAAACATGGTTTGCTTAAATCTATTATGATGGACTAGGGTTTAGTTTTTATTAGAGATGAGGTGTCGTAGTTTTGTTATAAATATGGTGTAACATCATACTGTTTATAGGCGAATGGTTAGGTTAAGGTAATGAACATGGTGATGAAGCTCAATATTCAAAAAATGATGGAAGATAACCTATAGGTTTGGAATGAATTATTATTTAAGACACTTTAGATAATTCATACCACCATCAAAACAATAATTAGAGCCACCCTTTTTATCGATATATTTCTATGAGTAGATGTTACCTATTAAGTTTACAATTCATTCAAATAGAAGGATACATCAAGATAAGCTTGCTACAACTAAATACAAAGTTGTAAGGATTGAGGTGCTAAAGTCTTTAGACAAAGTTCCTTTACATGCTTTCAATTGGTTTTAGGTTTAGAAGAAGGAAGTTGAGTAAGCATATAATAGGATATTAAAGTCAAAATATTTCAAGCAAAGGGATTTGGTTTGGAAGATTAGTCTTGCTACGAGACAAAAATATTTAACTTTTAACAAATGATTAGGAAGGTCCCTTCGTAACTGATAGTTATTAGTAATAGAGCTTACAATTCAGCAAACTTGGAGGGTGATCTTCATTATTATTTAATTAATGAAAATTCTTAAAAAATTGTATTAGCCATTTAAGGAAGGGATTGATCACTTAATTATCCAAATTTTGATTTTAAGGCCATTTAAAGTTTTGATTTTAAGGCATAATTTTGAGCCTAGCTTGAGCTTTTTCTTTTAACTTAATGTTTTAGTTGCCTTAATCAATTCCTTATAATTTCATCTTTGTAAAAATTAATAAATTATTGATTTTACTTCAAAATTAAAGGTAATTTATTATTTGTAGACCTTAATATAGTTTGGATAAACAATTAGAATTCACGAGGGAAACGTCTGAGCATAAAAATATAAGTAGGCAAACAAACATTCATGACATGGTAGGAATGCCCACTAACTGCTAAAAGTTAAAAGTGTACTTGTTATAATGTTAGATCATTCAAAGATCAAACATATTGAGGCACTTAATGGTAAATAATGCAAAGATAAAAAACATATCAAGGTATTTATTGTATCAATTTGTTCAACATAAAAGTAACTATGGGTATAGTGTTTTAGTAACATGCATTTTTTCCACTTAGCTTCAATATTATTTTATTTAGCCTATTTCTTTATGGTTATTCTCTCCTTATCTACTCAATGACTTCTTTAAGTGATGTACTATATTGACCTTGAGCTTGCCTTACTTGTTTTAACTTAGTCTCTAGTTCCTTATCTCTTCTCTTAAGTGGGTTAATCTTATCTTATAAGCCTATAATACCAATTTTGTTTTTAGTAGTTAGAGTGTTAAGGTTCTAAATTTCATCATGAACCTTTTTCAATTTGGTGAGCAAATCATCAACCTTGTTAAAGTTGGTCACCATCTTACGGGGCTTTTTCTTGAAAACTTCCAAAATTATTTTTAACTGATGCTTATTTCATATTGAGTATTCAAGATAAAATTAAGAACTTTTTTGAAATACTTTAAGTCTTTTTAGATCAATAAGGATTAAGATTAAGAGCTACGAGAGTTTTTTTCAGATAAGTGATCACTTTCTTATTATAGGAAAATCAAGTTTCTTCAATCTCCTCCATTTTGCTCTTTAAGTCTTCTTCAGTATCATTACTCTTTCCTTCTTCATCCAACATGGCTAAGTAGTTAATTAATCTTAGGGAATAAGGAGTTAACAAACACTTAGCGGTAAAAGAATATAAAACTTGAGAAACTACCTTAGGAAAAGTTGTGGAATTCGTAAACTCTTTCTTAGTACAGTGGGTTTCAACGAACCCTATTTTTTCTTTATTTTTGCCTATTAGCCTTTTCGTAGCAATTTTGTTAGAAATGTTGAGTTGGTTAGAAATCTGAGTGGTGTTTATTAGAGCAAGAGTTATGGCAACAAAGATAGTGGTCAATAGAGACTATTTAAGGGTTTTAGTAGATTTAGTGGACAAGTCTCTTTCTTTTCTTTTGGAAGCTGAATGTGAATGGCTAGGTGATCGTTACAATACTTTATCTTTTACCCTTATCATAATGCTTAGAATGGTTAATGGTTTTAAGCCTTATTGGTTAGGCTTGGCTTTCTTTTTTAAAGGTTCATACTCAAATGATTAATGGTCTTATTTCGGGTCTAGTATTTCCTTTAGAATGGCATTCATAAGATTGCAAATTTAAGCAAGTCAAATTTAAAAAAAAAATGAACAAAATGGTTCAAATGCAATTGCCTACTTGAGCATAATTATGACGAAGAATTATATATTTGTTAAAGATAAATTAGTTGGAACCATAATAACCTAAGTATAATTCAATCCATTTGATCATTTATGTTTTCTACATTCCTTAAGAGTAAAGAAATGGACTAGTAATGCAAATTTGAGCATTTTGGAGTAATTGCTTAAGGATCAATATATGGACTTTGAAAAAATTAGGGCCAAACTGTGGGCATGACATTTAATAAATATATTTTTCTAGTAATAAATTATTAAATCTTATGTCAACTTTTCCTTGGTAATTTGTATTCTTTTCAACATATTGTCTTGATCAAGATTATTGTAGTTTAAATCCATAAAAGTATTCAAATGCTAGAATTTCTTTAACATGCTAACCATTTAATTTTGTTTGCTCCTAGATAAAGATGAAGAACTAGCATCAATTTGTATGGATTTCAAAAAATTGTGGCAATGTAAGATTGTCTTTAGCTGATTTCTTCATCCAAAATTCGAGGATCTCAATCCATCATGAAGCGAAGGCAATGAAAACACTAGTGTCTATATCTCAATCATCATTGATGAATACTTGCTTCCTTTCTTCATTAATAGATATTATTAGCTCTATGGAGCTCATATGTTTTAGTTTCATCCTTTCATATATATGTTTTTCATTATGTGAGTAAGTTAAAGGAAATGGTGAGGTTTGGTTAAGGCTAAATTGGTGACTGAGGTAGTTGGCATTATAGGCCTTTAATTTGCACTTCTTATTTTTGTAAAACTTTAAAGAACATGGTCATCTCCAAAAATTAGTACATTGAACCAATTATGATACCATTTACTCACCACATCCCTAATAGAGGGATCATTAGGGGATAAGTTTTGATAGTTATGCCTAATCCAATACGGATCAAAGAATGATATTAAAAAGGCCAAAATAAATGTTGTCTCACTTGTATATGATGGAAGAAATGTAAAAATGAGAAAAGGAATTAGCCATAAGGATAAATTGTTTGATCCATTATCTATAATTATAAATAGAATTAAGGGCTAATTGTGGACTTATTTGAGTAAGTTTAGAGAAATAAGCAAGTAGCTATAATTGAACTATCCACAAAGGGACACTAGAGGCACCAAATGTTTCACATTTTTTATTTGGAACAAATTAATGTAAATCTCTATAAATATGGGTGAGAATAAAACATCCTAGAGCCAATTATGGCCGGAGGCTAAAAAATAGCTACTAAAAGATATTGCCTAGTTATTTTCTTTGAAGGATAACAAAATGTATGTTTGTAAAAGGTAGAAAGTTCATCTATGAAAGGAGGGTTTTAGTTTTATTTATTATTTTTTAAAGAAAGCTAAAAAATTGAAGCTAGCAAAACTAATATCTTTTTTAAGTTTGAATTAGCACCTATTAGTCAATTGGGTTGTTTGAGGAATTTTTGGTAAATCCTTCAAAATTAGCTTTAGGAGATTATTTTCTTAGCTTGTTCACTTTTGATTTTTCCATCATGGTAGAGATTAAGTTTAGTAATATTATAGATCATAAAGCTAAACGATATTTAATGGTTTTAGGAATACTTACTTGTTTTAATAGGGTTTTTATTGATTGTGGAATTATTAAGAGGAAATCTAGAGAGAGAAGTTTTGATTTTAACTTTGGAAAAGAAAAGTGAAAATGATTGTGTTGTCCTAATGAGCCTTAGAGAGGGGGGTAAATAGGGTTATGACAATTATCCTGGAATTAGTGACCAAAAGAAAACTTCACAAAGAATAGAAGAGACACAAATGATATATGAAGGTGTAACCATAACTTTGACCTATATCCTTTCCTTTAGTACACCATTAGAGAGTTCCACTAACCAAGTAGCTTATAAATGCTACTCAAATCTTTATACAAGTGAATTTACCAGCGTAACTTAAACCTATCCAAGACAGTTTTTGGGCACCATTTTAAGCCTTTTTCTAAGATAGATTTATAAGCACTATCTTAAGCTTTTCAAGGTTATAAAATAATCTAAGCTACCTAACCTAAGTAGTGAACATATCACAAATATTAATAGAGCATAAGAAAGATTATTAATCACTCAAACTTTTCTTCATACAAAAAAAATCAATATAAATAGGCTTTGAGGTTGAGCTTTGCACTTGTAGAGGACTTGGAGTTAAGTATTTAAAGTAGCTTTAAGTAGCTTCTTTCTTCCTTTTGAAAGTAACTATTTTTATATCAAGGTATATATAAATGTGAGCTTTGTTCTCAAAATATCTTTATGTTTTTTATATGAATAACTAGTTCTAAGTCTGTATGTGATGGCTATATATGGGATTTCTAAGAAAAAACTAGCCAATACTCATATAGTTTCAAACATATCAGTAACTTGTCAATATAGTTGTTAGAGCCTATCAATGGTTGATAAAATCTTGTTATCATCATTGATTACTTAACGAGATGAATAGTTAGATCTAAAACTCATTGATTTATTTCTTAACATTCTTGAAAATGATTATTAGAATTTTCATATGATCATGAATGAGCCTAGCAATGGGCATTGTGAACTTCTAATAATCACTGAGTCCTGATAAATTAACATAGATTCCTCATCCTTATCTATAAGATTTTTCATCTAGACAATGTATAAGCTCTCATACTTATTATTCTACCAATGATCATTGAATTTACTTCCACGATTATTATGAGTTCATGAACTTAAGAACTTTTGCATAGACTCTGCAACTTTAAATAAAAGACCTTTTCAACTGAGCATTCCTAAGTGCCATGCTCGTTATCCTTTTAATGGCAATTGAGTTAATTCTCATACCCATTATTCACTTTATGCCTTACTTGTTGTCAATAAGCATTAGAGTCCTTTTTGCAAGAATTAGTGTCTTCCATAATCATTGAGTTCCTCCTATAATCATTGGGGCAAAGTCCATTTTATATAGAAAAAAATGCCAATTTTATAGGACCTTTTCAACTAGTCATTTTCATTCACTAACATGTGTTGGACACTATAGTGATTCTTAGAATATCTTCTTATAGTTATTGGTAGGTCGCCACTTTATTTTACCTATTTTTCTATAAGTAGAAGCTACAATCTATCTTACGTCTTCCTTGAGGATCCATAAATGTTAATAATAGTTGGATTTTTTATGTATTTGAGCTTTTTAAGATATGAAGAGCATGCCTGAAGTTTCCTTCAAGAATGAACTTAAGTTGTATAGTGTTAAGAGTATAAATAATTAGTACCTCAAATATTGTTTATAATCATCAAAATAAGAATTGAAGCCTTGAGGTTCAACAATCTTTCCTTTGTTTATGATGACAAACAATTAGTTTATTAAAATAAAAGAGCATATCTTAGAGTGCTACATTGAGCTTGATCAATTTAAAGCATATCAATGCCAATATTAAGGTATCAATGGTAACAACATATATAACCTAAGCATGATTTCTTATATATATATATATATATATATATATATAT